>VWZG01006225.1:471726-697640 GCA_013396735.1 Grallaria varia
CCCCCAAAAACCAAAACCCCAACGCAAATAACAAACAAACAAAAAATGCCACAACCTCCCCCCCCCAAAAGTATGCAATTTGAAAATAGGTATTTCATTCCTATGAAAAAAAATGGCAGAAGTGTGTCTTTGGTCCACAGTGAAACAAGAACATGTCATCCTTCTAAGAACTGCAGTTCAAATTTCCTTCTCTCAGCTTGAACCAGTACAGGAATTGGAAATGGTGGGAGGATCCTTGTTTATCCTTCTCTGCGTGGTTGTGGTGTGCTCAGGCATGGCTGGAAAGAGAATCTGAATGTATTTTTTTTTCATTGTTTGTATTATGATAAGATTGTCGGTAAGCAGGTGAGCGCTGGAACGACAAGGGTGGAGCTCTTTATTACTGTAAGTCATCTTTACAATCATAAATAAGCCTTTGGAATTGAATGGGATTGCTCAACTGTGCCAGAGTGCACAGGATGTGCCCATAAACCAAACTAAAGCAAGCTATCCAACACAATTAAAACAAGGATCCTAAGCATGAAGTCCTTGTTGTTGATGTTATAAAACATTATTAAAATATTTTTAGTTTGTTACACGTTGGCATTTGATGTTTTGCTACATATTTCTAGCTTTGGTAGTTTCACATGGGCATCTTTAGGTTGTGCAAAGCTCTGCTCACATAAATGGAGCTGGTCATATGGATGTCTCATTTAGGACTTTAATGTGGTCCCTCTCATAAGGGTGGTAAGCCCTGGCTTTGGATGTCTGGTAATCATTTATGTACTCAATGTATGAATGTATCCAAAGGCAATCATAGCAGGTGAACTGATGTTCTCCTTCACACTGCATAAAAGCCAACTCATGGTGTGTTTTGAGATCATCTTGTAAAAGCTAATCTTTGCATTTAGGTTTTGAAAACTGGTTGATCTTCTAAGTTATAAAACACATCTCTCCCCTTAAAAAAAAAATAGATCCCTTACTAGATACTTAAGTATCACAGTATTTATTTACAGGAGCATTTCTGTTGGTTGGGTCATGTGGGACAGATCCCCATTTAAAAAAAAAAAAAGGGGCAAAATAGGAAAGTTCAACTCTTCCACTTGGAAATTGATTTCATTCTTATTTCTGTAGCAGACACAACTGTTAATTTGCCACTATGGCAATTTCTTCTGTCACAGGAACTGCCCACTGAGAGGGCTGCTACTACAACTCTGTGTGAACCTTCTACCAGAGGGCCCCAAAACAATGGTGTTTGTAGTGGGTGTCTGCCCTTTCCTACACAACCATAAGGGGTGTTTCAAAAGCCCCCTACATGGATGACTATCTATTCAGTTAGCAGCTGGGAATTCCGGCGGGCAGCAGAGCCCAGTGTGAGCTGCTGAGCCTATTTTAAAAATTCAGGTATCAGCACATGCGTGTGTGCCGTTTTCCAGTCTGAAAAGAGATGGTAAGTAGTTCAAAAGAAAATATATTTATTTAGAAAACTGAAGAGCAGCTTCATGTCATATCAATAGCTCTGAAAGGTTTAGTCCTGCTTGTAACAAGGAGGTAGAGTGTGACAATGGAAAAGCTGATGAACAAAATTAATATTTTTCCAGGGTAGTAGGTTCGTGTTCAGATTTCTTTGTATTTTGGCTCTAATTTAATCCAGGTCGGGGTTTTCTTGGAGTGAGTTCTGTTCCATTTCAAAATGATGAAAACTATGTTTTCTGAATGGGCAATAAAAACTGAGTACACACGACAGGGTGTGTGCCCTACTGCCTTACGGATGTCTCTTGGCCAGGTGGCATAAAGCCATGTGAGCACAGCATAAATGTGTCTTGTAGTATTTCAGTGCTCCTATAATGTGTATTTTATGGCTGAAATGAAACACACAGAAAGAACTTCCTCTTGAATCTTTGTGTAAAACTTGTGTCACAGAAAGAAAAGGAAAAAATTACTTAATTTTTTAATGCAAAAAAATGCAAAGGTTTAACTCTTGGATTTCATTGAAAATTAGGCAGCTATGCATTTTCTTAGTATGAGATTTTCCTACAAAAATACTGATTCTTTAGTTAAGTAATATACTATGCTTTGATTTATTATATTATCATGACGTTGCCATTACTCTTTTCTTTTTTTTTGCCTCAGTGTGTACCTCTCTTAATCTTCATTTTTTCTTTAGTGTGTTGGGTTTGGACTAGACTAGAATTGTGTTGGTTGTTCTGAAATCCTTCTAGGAGCTTCCTTCCCTACCTTTCTTTTCATGTACCTGTTTCATAGTTACGTCATTCCAACTATTTATGTCCTCGCATCTCATCCTAAACTTTCATGTGTTTCCTGTTATCTTTCTTACAAAATTCTTCAGGCTCTCTTTATCTGCCATGTATCTATGCCATCTTTTATTGACCCTTTCCTTTACCTGTGACTGCAGGAATCTTTCTGCCTTCTTCCTCTTCTTTTCCTTTCATCAGTCACACCCGATTTGTTTTAAACTTCTTTTGTTTCATAGCGCTTGTCATCCAAGTCCTACAGTGTGCTTGGATGAAGCAAGCCTAAGTATCCTGCTTAGCTATATTTAGTATTAACATCTCCACTTTAGATGCCTGTACAAGCTCTGTGATACAGTCAGGAATAAGCTAACATTTCCTGGCACACAGTCGAACATCCTAGCACTACATGCTAGTTTCCAAAAGCAGAAATGATCAGATGTTGGATGTTGCCTCCTAGTGAGACACCAGCAATGGTATTTTGGCTGGTAAAATCCAGAACATGATGCCAAGTGTTCGTGTCCTACAGACCACTCTCATATATTCTATCCTCTTGCTTTGCTAACCTCTTCAAGTGTCCCTCTGTTTAGTATCTAATTTCAAAGAGTTAAACTTTTCAGGAATTTCTAATTAAATAACTTTTTGCAAACTGCACTACAGAAAACCTCTTGGGTTCAAGTAACATCTCTTGAGATGTAGGTAGATTGTTGCTCTGTCAAAGGCGCTGAAACTTGAGGGTCTTCTGCCCTTCAGAATTCAGCTGTGACAAACAGCGACTCAAACCTTCCAGTGTGAATGGTTCCAGGGATACTCCAATGTCAGGACCATCATTAACCCAGGGCAGTGAAAATTCTTGAAATCTCCTAAGGGATTGTTTGGGTGTCTTGGGTTATCTTGAGGGAGCCTGAAAGAAAAGTGGCCTGAAGCAGTGTCAGTGTCCGGACACAGAGTGAATCTGCCCAGAGCCTGAGACTCTGCAGGGCAGTTGCTGTCAGAAACTCATTTCTCTCACTGCACAGGCATTGTGCAAAATAGATCTCATTTCAGAAACTCGAAGGTGGCATGGTGAAAACCACACCCCTCTCTGAATTTCCAGTGAATGGGCACTGGAACAAAATCATGTCTCGCAGCACTTATCTTTCAGCCAGCTTGACTAATTTCCTTCTCTTAAAGAGCAGAGGATTTACCAGTAATTAATTGTGTTGGTGAAAGGGCCACTAATACATAGAAATCCGATTCTACCTTCTGCTGAGGGTATCACAGAGGATCAGGCCCCAAATGATTTGTATGTGAGAGAGTCATCTTTTACTGGTTGTTAGCAGGAATGAATTTGGATTTTCCATTAAAGTATTAGCTGTAAATTAATAGTTTTTACAATTTACATGCGTTTTAATATTGCTTAGCTTTGCTTTTTGCATTTCACTAATTTATTTCATCATCATCTTCCATTGATAAGCTTACAGTATGTGATGCATTTATTTACATGTGTGTTATCTATTCCAACAGGCTTTGTAGTTGTTTGCATGAAATGTATCAGTGGGAGATCAGTAAAGGTGTGTTGCCTTAACTTTTTGTACCATCAACAAACCAAGGATACATGCTTGACTGCTCTGGTTCATAAACTTCCAGCTGAATGGGTATTGTGTGTGAACAATATGAAGTTCATTACCACTGCTTCATATGCAAAAGTCCACTTCAGTTGGTTTAAACTACACTGGTGTGCACTCATTGCTAGTGCAGGTATCTGAATGCTCCTGGTTACAAAGTTTTGGTCCCTCTGGTGACAAAACAAATATATGCAACTTTAGCTTGAAAAAGAAAAACAGATGCCAAATATCTGAATTTTGTGCCTAGTCTGGATTGCATGAACTTTTTTTTTTTTAGACTATTTATTTTATTTTATTGTTCACCTGCAGTTTGTGTAGCTTCAGCTTCCTCATGCAGGTGTTGAGGGCAAGCTGAGCACCTGCACCCTGATGCCCACAAGTGACTTGAACAAAATTACTGCTAGTGCAAAGTAATGGAAGCAAGAAGGCAGTCAGGTCTTAGTTTAGATGCTGAGCTGGAAAATCAAATTAAAACTGAGTCTTCAGAAGTCAGGGCCATCACAGAAAAGTCAAAATGAGCATCCCCTGACCCAGCTTTTGTCACTGTGCAGGGAAGCGGAAGCTCGTCCCTGCATGGAGGGGCTGTGTGTGCCCATGAGATGGCTCTGCTTCATAGACTTTGTGAGTTGTCACTTGCTGTTTGGGGCAAAGATCATTTTTTGACATTTGTGCATTGACTGACAAAAGATGATAATACAAGTGGTAAGTGGATGTGAGTGGATGTTTTGTTGAGCCATTAGAGCTGAAGAATTCAAGCAGCGTTTGTGGATGCTGGGAAGGTGCCCTGAGGGACAGGGATGACATAGGCTGGTGCCAGAAAATGGGAGAAGTTCTTCTGAAACTGGACAAGGCATTTGCAGTGGTTTTCTTGCTGCTATAGAAGGGTTGTGCATTTTTGTGTTATTTAATAAAGACATGTCTAGATATATCTAATTTTGCTAAATAACAAATGCTACAAAACTGACCTATGAGAAGGTAAATGTTATAGCTCAGGTTAACACAAACTTTCACCTTGGTACAATTTTATTTGGTCTCTTTACTCTCTTTCAAACATGTAAGTGATATCAAGTCCTGTAAACCAAGCTGCTGGAATAAACTAGAAAATGGCATAGACCAAGCAGGAGAAATAGGGAGGGAGGGATTTGGCTGCAGGTTATCAACCATTAATTATTCATTTTGTAAGCAATGAAGGAGTGTAAAAGCAGCCAGGGCAGGTAGGTAGATGATTAGGCTGTAAGATAAGAGATAGGGGAAAATAAGGAAAAAATCCTTAGCAAACAAACCTGAATGTTATTCATAACTGTCACAATCCTTCTTATAGTGTAAAAGAAAACACCAGTAAATTATTAATCATTTCCATTGAAGTAATTGCACCAGTATTTGACGACAGAGTAGGATATGATGGACATAACTTCAGAAGCCAGAATTTCACAAAACGTCAATAGAAAAGACAGAACTTAGGAAAACAGTTGCAAGCATTTTTTTACCTCAAGTTTGAGTTAAACTGTGTCACAAATCTCAGAGTTGGTTACAACAAAAAATGCTCAGGCTTTTGTTGCTTTTTATGTCTGGGTTTGGCAAGAGGAGGAAGTAGTGATTTGAAAGACAGATGTGGTTATATGAGTTTCTGTTCCTTGTGGTTTTCTTTCCAGTGTGTCTGAGACTACTTACATGCTCTCAGTAGCTTGTGTACACGGCAGTCTTACGTGGCATCCTATCAGTGATTACTCATGCAGAAATTATTACATTGAAGTTTTCTCAGCAAGAAGGAATTGGAAAAGCAAGAAACACGTTTAGAAATAACGTTATATCTGCACAAGCTACTGTTTCAGCCTACAACGTCTTCTCTAAAGTCTCCAAGTAAGACGTTAATTATGCCTTAATACAAATGCTCTTTAATAAAGGCAAAGGTCTGTTCTTCCGCAAGAAATTAATTGCTATAAATGACACAGAGCAGCACTGGTTGCCTGTAAGTACTACAAGTAAGTGAGATGCTTTCCAGGAATCTGTTTTCTCATGCACAGTTTAACTGTTATGGAGATGGAATGTCTATTAGGGCTGTTGTATGTGGTGTCCTGGCTTGGCTGAGGCAAGCTGTCAGGTCGAAGGACTGCCCAGCCTGGCAGTGCTGCTCCCTGCCCAGGAAGCAGGGAAGCTCTGCATCTTGAACCCCAACTGCCCAGCTGAGCACCCATGTTTGCTTCCCAGGGAAAAGGGATCAGAGCAAGGGAGGGGAATACTGCTTATCCTGCTGTGAAGTTGGGGTATGCTGCACACAGCATGCCTGGCTTCAGTGTTTTATATAGTTACTGAAATGCACTGGTTGCTTTGTGTCCAGTTGCCGCTGCGACCTTTTTCCAGTGTATTCTGCTTCTCTAGACAGTGAAAGCTGAGGGCATCATGCAGCTACAACCACTTCTAGACAGAATTGTGGCTATTCCTTAGGCTTCCCCAGATAGCCACTGTACTGCTGTGTGTATTTGAAGAGTATTCATTAGTGTGATTTGAGATAGGTTTTAAAGAAAGAACACATTTTGGGCTTGTCTTTAGAAATGCTTTTGCTCAGGAGAATAAATCAAAGTAATTAAATTTTGAGGCAATAACATATCCTATGCAATAATCTTAAAAATTTTCACTTTCATTGTCCAATAGAGTGTTTGGAGAGGGCTCTCCTCAGTATAATGTCAGTCTATAAGGTTGGTTATTTCAGTGTTCCTGTACTACAGGTTTACTACTAGGTTACTACGACTTTACTACTGGTTTGCTGCGGGTTCTTTGCTGCGGGTTCAGAGTGAAAGTCCTTTCTATAACACTTTCAGGAGAAGAGGGCTTTCAGAGCTGAAGCATTATCCTGAACCTCACCATGCGTCTTCTGCCCCAGAGGACCCTGTTGTGAAAGTTGTTTTATAAGGTGACACTTAGATTCAGGATCTTACACTTATTGAATGTTTAGAAATACAATTTATATGCCCAGGCAGAAGGAATTTTATTGTAAAAATTTGTTTGTGTTTTGATGCTATTTATTTTTCTGTATCTCCACCATACTTGGGTCAAGCTCTTGCCAAAGGTTAAAACTCCCCTGAGATTATTCTCTCTGTTATGATAATGTGATTTTCATTCAAACAGTTAGTTGCTTCTAATGCTACTTTGAGAATCACTTTTCAAATTCTGTAGGTTGCTGTATGACTTTTTTCTGCCTGTAGTCTTGTAGCTTCATAATACGTCTGAAACAGCTGAACAGAGTTCCTGATCACTCCAAGGGCTCTGAAGTGTGCCTGAGCCCCATGAAATTGGTGTGCCTGGCCCAAAATGAACTGTGCATGTCAGCGTCAGGGCTGAAAGAAGCGTGGATTTTAGTCAAGTGTCAAGAAGAACATAGTGATCTCTCTGCCCACACTTCACTTGCATGGGATTTTCACTTGTGAAGGGCAAACTGTATCTTTGAGGAACTGTTTTCTTCAAAAAAACTAGAGCTGGGACTCTGCTTCTTTGTCCACAGCAAGCTGGGTGAGTACCTGTGCTGGGATTCTCCTAGCAGACAGAGCTGGAGGTGGCATGTGGGGGTCCTGCACCTAGAGACATACTTGACTTAATTTTAATTTGGGGAAGGGTATCATTGAGTGGCAAATTGATGTGGGAGCATGTAATTTCAGTTTGAAGCCATTCACCCTTGTCTTGTCACTTCATGCTCTTGTAAATAGTCTCTCTCCACCTTTCTTGTGGGCTCCCTTCAAGCATCAAAAAGCCAGAATTAGGTCATCCCTTAGCTTTCTCTTCCAGGCTACAATCCAAATTCTGTCAGCCCTTCCTTGCAGAAGAGGTACTCCATCCCTCTAATCATCTTCATGGCTCTCCTTTGGACTTGCTGTGCTGGGGACCCAGAGCAGGGTGCAGCAGTCCCGGAGGGTCTCACCAGAGTAGAGGGACAGAATCACATCTCTTACTCTGCTGGCCAGGCTGCTTTTGATGCCATCCAGGACATCATTGGCTTCCTGGGGTGCAAGTGTACATTGCTGAGTGATGTCCAGCCTCTCATCCAGCAACATCCCCAAGTCCTTCTTGGCAGAGCTGCTCTCAATCAGTTCATCTCCCAAGCTGTATTTGATACCAGAGGCTGCCCAAACCCAGGTGCAGCACCTTGCACTTGGCCTTGTTAGACCTCATGGAATTTCAATGGTTCCAGTTCTCAGGCTGTCCAGGTCCCTCTGGATACCATTTCATCCTTCAGGTGTGGCAACCCCATCACCCAGCTTGGTGACATCTGCAGATTTGCTGAGGGTGCACTTGATCCCACTGTCTGTGTCATTAATGAAGATTTTAAATAGCACTGGTCCCAATATGGAGCATTGAGGGACACCCCATGTCACTGATGTCCATCAGGACTCTGAGCCATTGACTCTTTGGACACAACTGTCCAACAAATTGCTTATCCATCTAACAGTCCACCCATCAAATCCACCTCTCTCCAATTTATAAAAAAGGATGTTGTGGGAGACAGTGCCAAAGGCTTTATGGAAGCCCTGGTAAATGACACCTGTAGCCCTTCCTTTGTCCAGTGATTTAGTCACCCCATCATAGAAGGCCACCAGCTTGGTCAGGCAGGACTTGCCCTTGGTGAAGCTGTGCTGGCTGTCCCAAATCACCTCCCCGTTCTCAGTGTACCTTAGCACAGCTTCTAGGAGGATCTGTTCCATGATATTCCCAGGCTCAGAGGTAAGACTGACAGGTTGGTAGTCCCCAGGATACTCCTTTCTACCCTTTTTTAAGGTAGGTACAGTGCTTTCCTTTCTCCAGTTGCCTGGGACTTAACCTGACTGCCATGACTTTTCAGATATCATATGGAGTGGCTTGGCAAGTACATCAGCCAATTTCCTCAGGACTCTGGAATATACCGCATCAGGTCCCACAGACTGATGTACATTCAGGTTCCTCAGACGGTCATGAACCTGACCTTTACTTGCAGTGGGAGGGACTTTGCTTCCCCCATCCCTATCCTGCTGTCCATCCACTCGAGTGGTGTGAGAAGAGAGGTTGCTGTTGAAGACTGAGGCAAAAGGGTTGTTAAGTGCCTCAGCCTTCTCATCTGTTGTTACCAGTTTTCCAGCATTGTTTATCAGGGGGCTATACCTTCTTTGATGTTCCTTTCCTTTGTTAAATCTGGCTATCTCCCTATATGGCCTCTCTCTGGCTCATCACTTATTTATGCTTTTTTCCTACAAATCCTTTAATATAGAGTATGTAGGCAAGAAGCAAAGACCCTGAGGGGTAACATGGCAGGCAATCAGCTGAGAGAGGAAGGCTGCTCCCCATCTCCCTGAGCCCACAGTCTCTTAATGAATGCAGCCATGTGCTGTGTTTCTATTGCTTCTGTGGCCCTTCTCAAGTATTTTAGGTGTTGGACAGGATGAGCTTGCTCACTGACCCGCAGTAAGTGCTGAGTGTGTCCCCTTGTACTTGCAGGGCAAAAGCACACCTAGGAAAGTTGGGCCAAATTACAAAGCTGGTTTCTACTCAGGTCATTTAGTTTTTGACTGTTCTGCCTGATTTCTTAAAGCAAATAACAGCTTCAAAAGGCACTACATTTACCTCTGAAATAGTTTCACAAATTTAAGTGGTGCGCTACCACTCATAAATGACATCTAATGACAACAAGGACTTAACTACTGAGAAAGGCACAAATTACTTCTACATCTCAATCTTTTAAGCAGCTTAGTAGTTTTCAGTGTCCACTTCCCTGATGTGTCCCTATAAATCAATTTTTTGTGTTCTTTTATTGCTCCTTAGTTGTCACACTATATTAATTTCACTTCTAAAATAAAAGGTGGAAATAGGACATAAATTTAATGTTTATTTTTGCATCTATATCCCTGTGGAAGTTTGTTACAGGCATGTTTGCTGCCTCTCAGTGATGGTAGTTCAGCGCTAGCAAAAAGGGAGGGTGGATAATGTGACACACATTTTACTTTCAGCAAGCTTGTTATACCAGCTCTGAATTTTTCATGAAGGCTTCAGTAACCTGTAGCTGAAGCTCGGGGGGTTTCCACCACAAAGAGGTGGATCGGCTTAGCTCTCACTTCCCATCTGGCACAGGGTGACAGGGACAGTCGGGGGCTGAAGGAAACCTGAAGAAGAAAAAAGTTCATGTGGGACATCCATTGTGATGCATGAAAAGCTAAACATGTGCCTCTTGTAGGGATGCAGCTTTGAAACACTTACTTATCTCTGGCTTCAGATTATATTTAGTCAGGGTGTTTTACTTCGGTCACCGGCACAGCTGTCCTGTCTGTAAATAATACTACAGATAGATCCCCTCAAACCTTTATTTTGCCAAGGCTGCACTTTCAGCATCTCTTGACAGCTTGTACTACAAATTCTCTGTCTCCTGCCTAGATAAAGTGAGGTTTAAATTAGAGTCCATGTCACAAAAGCATTGTTTGTCCATTTGTTGATTTTTATTTTTTCTAAATAATAAAAAGTAAAGCCTAGGCCAACAGAAGTGCTTTTTGTTGTTGTTGTTCAAATAGTCAAAAGCAACACAAAACAGGTCTCTTTAGAAATAATTTGTTTATTTAGAAATAAATTGCTGTCTATAAACACTCTGAAAACCCCTCAAAACCTACAGTTCTGCAGCCTTCTAGCAGTTGGTTCCCAGAAGCAATATAACCCCCCTGCGCATGGCAGCTGAGCTGATGCACCCTTCTGAAGGGCATTCTCAGTTATGTACAGAAAAATTAACCATCTATGAAGTATTTTCTAAACAATATAAAAGGTGGAAAGACAAAGATTTCAGCAGTTACACAGTGTCAGATTAACTTTTGTCATGAAAACTCAGTTCCTAAGTTTTGAGTGGTTTTAAATGCTTGAGGCTTTTTTCTTAATTACGTGATCACAGAGTGCAATTCTTCTGCACAAGATGGTATTATTAGTTAACTAGTTAAATTACTGAGTAATTGCTGCTGTGAGAGTATGTACTGACCTACTGAATGCATGGTTCAGCTGGGCCCTTACTTAGTGTATGTAGATTATCTCTTACCCTGTACAGGAAGCAGCTATTTCACTTGGGATTTTTTATTTTTTCTGCAAGGCTTTTTTTTTTTTTTTTTTTTAGCTTCAAGGCTCCTTTTTGGGTTAAGGCAGTAGGGTGTGTGGGGAGGTTGCTTTTCTTTTTGGGAGGGGAAGGCAGGAAGAGAAATAAAGAAACTGTGTCTGAAGTTTGGACCAAGTTGGGATGTTCAGTCCAAGATTCTTATGGTCCTGTAGCTAGAATCACAGCTATCACTGGTCCCCCTCCAGCTGTTGCTACTCAGCTTTCAGAAGCAGAAGTCTTCAAGAGACAGAAAAATAACATCCACATGTTAAGAACTGGGCCATGTTCCTTGCCTATGAGTGTTAGGCATTAGCAGGGAATGTATCTAGAGTCTAGAAAGGGCTGTCTCTGGTGCATGCTTTTAAGTGCAAGACCACTTGGCCACCCCTTGCTGTCTTTCCAGATCACTTGTGGTTTCTGCAATGCTTGAGACAAGTGACAGCCTTTCTTGCCATGCAGTCCTGACTTGATCCCCAAATGCGTTAAATGAAGCAATTATTGTATAGAAAAAAAGAGAAAAGTCCATGCTAATAGAAGGTATTGCAGAGTATGTTTGTAACAGCAAGTCTAGTACTTCCTGATTTTTTTTTTAGCTTGAGATATGGCACCCTCAAATGCCTTTATTGTGATTTTTATTATTTTCTAAGTTGCTAGTAAAGTAAATAGAGCTCCTTTTGCCTATCTTTGCATTAACATTTATGTTGGTCTTCAGCAGGACTAGATCCTTCTGTGCCTTGAGCTAATGGGTTACAGGTAACAGGAACTAAGTCTCAGTCTGGAAGGAAACTGTTATTACTGCTTGTTATTACTCATGATTAGAAGTCCATTCTTCTCTCAGGGTTCAGAAGTTGCTGTTTTCTCCAGGGAAATGTTGAGGTTCGCAGGGCCAAAGCTGTCTGCCAGGACATGATGCTCCCACCACTTGTCCTTGCAGAGGCCTGGGTCCTCCTGTGCTTGACCTGCTGCCCCTCTCCTCTCACACTGCTGTCCCAGCTGCCCTCATCGCCGTCCTCCCTACTTTTGGAGAGGCACCAGTGTAAGAAAGTGTGATCTCCCTGCCCTCAGCTCCCCTCCTCAGGGCTGCAGCTGCAGAGGGACCTATTCAGAATTCTTTAGTCCCTGGAGCCGAGGGATGCAGCACCCTTTCAGCAGCTCCGAGTGTGTGTGTCAGCAATTTGAACTTTCGCAAGAAGAGTTTTTCCAGTGGCGTATGCTTTGGTCAAGTCATGCGGACTTGGCATGTATAATAAGAGATGCTACAACTGAAGATGCTTAGCCTTGCTATTTTTCAAGCTGGTGCCAGAAATCCCTCTTGGGATTGTGGTTTTTCCAAACATAAATTGGAAAAGTGAAAAAAATTGTCATGCATCATACTAAAACAGATTTTAGGTGAAATCTTCATAACCTTTTCATTTATAAAACAGGGAGAAAGATCTCCCCATAGACATTAAATACCGTGTATGTTATTAGCTTCAGACCATGGAATTTATTCAAGTTACTGGCACTTGCCTGTTGTTGCAGCTACTTTGCTTTCTTAGTGAAGATACTCTGCTTGATGTTGGGTCTGATTTCTATGTATGTGTTTTTGAGGGAGGAATAGCAAGTATATTCTCCAGCCCTTCTGGCTATCTCCTTCATGTGGTGATGTGCAGAAACCTCGGGGCAGAAACATGTGATATTTGATATGACACAGGACAGCCCCAGCCGGGGGGATGCCAGGCAGCCAGGCCCTCCCTAGGAAGCATCATCCTTCTCTTCAAGTGGTGCTGCTTGGGTTTGGTTGAACAGAGCGCTACCCTCCTGCAATTCTGTATCTTACCCCTCACAGTGGGAGAGCAGCTTCTCGGGAAGATTCTGAGTCTGGTGGGCAGGAGCAGCTCCAGGCATGCCGTGGAGCTAGTGGTGTGGTGGGGCTGGTATTTCTGAGAGGGAAGGACTTCTGGTGCCAGGAGATAACCATGTTTTCAGCTCACAACTGGCATGCGTGTGCCAGTGTGGTGTTACTGAATACCAGGGGTCAACAGCCCTTTGCCAGACAGCAGACTTTATTAAAATTATCGGTCAGTCTCGAGATGTCAGTGCACGGGCTTCCCAAGAAGCTTTTTCTAACAGATAAATGTGTTTGTGCTTGGATTGCAAGCTGCGTGTTGCTGATCAGGTAGTAGGTTTGAGACAGGTGCTTAACATGGAAATCCAAGCTTCTGGTGGCAATAGGCCTTTTACCCTCAAATAGCTTTCCTACCTACATCATGTTGTCTGCTCTTTCTTTTAAACTTGCCAAAATGTGCTCTCAAAGCCACCATAAGCAGTTAGTCATTTAATGTGATTGGATGCTTTTTTGAACCACTTTCTATTTGTGATAAGGAAAATGCCTATTTCTTATTTTATTATTTTTTTTAATTTTTTTTTAAATAAGATGCTCCTGTCTGTTTGATCATGTGAAATAACACAGCAGGTGCCACAAAAAAACCCAAACAAAACCAACCAAAAAAACCAAAACCAACAAAAAACAGCCCAACACCCCTCCCCAAAACCCCCACCAAACAAAATAAAAAACAAAAAACCCAAAACCACCTCCCCGCAAAAAAAAAATAAAACAAAGCAAAAAACCAACCACAATTTTAAAGTTCAACTCAAACCTGAAAGCTCAGCCGTAAAAATGCCCAGTTTTAAATTTTTTTTTTTTTGTTCTGCGCTGCATTTCTCAATAAGATATTAAATAATCAGTGTCAGGTTCAGCTTTTGTCTCCGGGGGTCAGTGAATGTAACCTGTTCCCCGTAAATTCACAGTTTATGAGGCAGCGGCGATCTCTGCATAAGTGGGAGATGACTTTTGAACTCACGCAGCCTCAGACGGGAGGAACATTACACTTTATGAGCATGTTTGGAGGCTGTTAAGGCTGTTTAGAGGCTGAAAAGTCTTCCCTCATAAATCATGCGACTGGCTTGAGAGACGGCTGTTTATCTTTAGACAAACAAACCTGCCTAGCAAACGTACCCCCTATATCTATTCCTACTGGAGAAAAATAACAAGTGCCATCGTAAATGGTATTTTCTTTGCCCTTTTCTTTGGGGAATGCATGCAGATAAGTTCTTTATTGATGAGGAAAACGATAGAATTCTGTACTAGTATTTTTCTTTTCCATGTTGCTGTGTAGTCCTAATGAGAAATAACCTGTGAAGGGGAAAGAGAATACAAAGTAAATGAGTTCAGAGAGTTTGCAGCTTGCCAGTGCTGGCTATGTGTGTTTGCTCCCGTAAGACTTGGGACCTTACCTCTCCCCAGCGTCTGTGAGGAGTTGGTATGCACAGGGTATCGCTCGTGCTTCTCCTGACTGGTTTCCACTCGTGCACCGCCTCAGGCATCCCAAGACATCTCTTGCCAAAAACCATTGGGGTTCTTATTGTCTGGAAGAGAAGAATGTTTGGGTCAGTAAAACCAGTGTTGCTTTTCCCTTGCCAGCCATTTTGCAGAAGCAGCTCACCTGTATTCTCTGCTCTGGTTTTTACCTGCATTTCGTCTTCTGTTCAAGAGTCTCAGAGCCTGGAGAGGTTATATCAGGTTAGAGGAAACCAGGAAAAGCAGACTCACAGCTCCTTTGTCTCCTTCCAAAAGCAGATAGGAGCAGAAGAGTGAAGCTTCTGTGTATATTTTGCATTATTTGGGAGGGAAAAAAAAGGTTGTGATATGTCCATTGGCATTTTCTACATAAGAGCGACTTCTGCAGGAAAAAACTGTGAGTCCAATTCTGTCAGTGACTACAGCATTTTCCCTTCCCAGTTTCTGGAGGCTCTGCCTGAGCCTGGCTGTCAGGAGCAGGCTCTGAGAGAATAAGTGTAGCATCATTCAAACTCGTGTACTGTGTGTTACTTCTCTGAGTATCTCTTTTCACTTTGAACTTTTTTCTCTATTTACCAACAGCCATGTTCATAGTTAGTGGCGTTTTTGACTATTTCTGTTAAAGCAAGCAGAGCTTTGAATACTGTTGTGTGCATTTGTTAATTAGAAAATGAGATCAAGTGACACAAAAAAATAACAATTCTCAGCTCCAACCCAGCAGCTAAATATAGGGTAAATGAGATCAAACTGCTGCTACTACCACCACCAAAGCCAGCTGAATGGACTGCCTTACATAACCATAGTTAAGTTATTCCTTCTCTACAGAGTTGTTAGCAGTCAGATACATATTTAATGGGTTTTCATTATATCCTATAAATGCTGGCACTAGAATACTTTCCCCAGGGCATTCTCTGAATAAAAGAAAGGAGAAAATGACGAATGCACTTAGCACATGCACCCACAACTTCATGATAAAGGCCAGCATTTCCCCATACAACACCTGTTGTTGTAGCTGGGTTAATTACTTTTCATTGTAATCAACTGCCTGAAATATTTATCACAGTGCCTGTAATTTCCAAATCTGAAAGCAACACCCATAAAAACAACACAACTTTGACTCTAATATTTCAGGTATAATGTTCTGTGGCTTCAACTTTTTTTTTTTTTTTTTGATTCCTTGTGTGGTATAGTTCTTATCAGAAACTTCTATTAATTCAAAACTTTTCGTTTAGTAGAAGTGAATCTTCTCTGATTTTACACCAAAATACTACTCCTTACAGTAGTGTTTATACAGCACTACTCTTACTAAATGTAGCCTAGCGTAACGATTCCTTCTTTCTTGATTCCACTTCACTTCCCCACTGCTCCGTGTCACCTTCTAAATTACAAGATCTGTAAATCATATGGATCTATGGTGTGGCCCTGATGAATAATGTAGACCCTATTTTTTCTGAGATACAAGACTTTTTTTTTTTTTGAGAAGCAATTTGCAGAGAGGAAAGAGGTGTGTCTGGAGGGGCCCCATGGCTAAACATTTGGGGTAGATATGTGGAAACCTGTCCTGCAATCCACCTGGCTGTACCTGATTTTGCTTCTGTTGTCGGTGATGGAACATATTTTTTGTTGCCTTGCACAGAATCAGGGATGGATCTGGTAATGTCAAAGAGCACCCAGTACTTTTCAACTTTTAGTACTTTACAAAACAAAAACTGCACTAATATAACAATGATTGTCCCCATATCCAGTTTTTTAGCAGTTTCAAAACGTCATCACACAGAGCGTTTTGAGTCAAACTTGAGCAACTTGAGAGAATCCCCAGTTGCTGTACTTCAGTTTTTGACCAAGGGAAGAGATGTCCTTGTACTCATCATGTTCCTGCAAGTGATTTAATATCACAGTCTTCCCATAAACCCAAATCCTTTGTTCTTTGGAGACCTCCAAAATATTCATTCTTCCTATATAAAACTGAGGAGTGTTGTCTTTCCCTTTATATCTAGAGAAGTCTCATTAACGTAGACAAAAAATCAGTTAGCTTTGCAAAGTTGGCAGAAGCAGGACAACAGTAAATCAGCAAGCTATGCTGTGCTATCTAGAGCTTTCCCTTGTGTGGAAAGATGTACCACATTTTTTGCTATTTTATTGCACATTTTCTGTTTCCCCTGATTTTCACGTGTAGCCTCAGATGCTTACAACTCTCCAACTTGCTTGTTTGCTTGGGGGAAATTACAGTCTGTATGACCGTTAATTGTATTTTTTCAAGGATAACTCTCGGGTTAGAGTGGAGTGTGGTTAGCTGGCTGTTCAAGGCTTTAAACTCTGGGCAATTTAAAGAGAGAGTTGCTGCAGATGAGCTGTCCATCAACAAGATTGTTATTTGCAGGTCTAATGTCATATCCATGTATAACAAGATTTTGATTGACAGGAAAGTTTGTTTTAGAAAGAGCAAAGGTCAACGTTTCACTGACAGTTTAACAATGGAAATATTGCGTCATCAGTATATTTTATGGAGCGATACATACATATACATAAATGTACCATATGATGGTGAAACGCTGGCACAAGAGGAAGCTCTGAGCTAAGATGAAGTTTTGGAATACTTGGAAACAAAACGCTATCTGTGCTTTATCCATCTTTTTGAGGAATAGACTTAAAATATCTGTGGGTATGGCTTGTGCAATGAATTTGACCCACATCCCGCAGAAGCGCCTTCTCTGCAGGGCACTGTGGTTGAGTGGCCAAGATGTTAATTGACTTTGTCAGTGACTTCCTTGGGGGACCTCGAACAAATGACTGCACCTGTGCATCACTTTCCCCTCCATTTAAAAGGGAGAAAGCATTTTGTCTGCTTTGAGTTTTAGGTATGAAAACTCCCTAAGCCCTTTTGGCTATAAAAGAATTAGTTTAAAAAACCTGAAAGATACATAAAAATTACAATGGAAAAGCCAGGTGTTCAGAATATCAGGTTTTCTGGAAGACATTTCCAAATCCCACTCTTCTGGGTTTTTTTCCTCTTTCATTTCTTTTTTGAATCTCTCCACTGTACTTAGTCGGGTGAGCTCGTTTCCTTTTATCCCAGCCTACTTCTCAAATAATCAGCATTTCTTGACTTCACCTATGAAAATTATTTTTGCATTTAATGCACAGTAAACTAAAGCAGAGACTTAGAGAGTTATTTATTGCTATCATGGTTGAGATTAAGCAACTTTTTCCTGTTTTCTCCTGTCCTGTAGTTAAAGACTCCCCTTTCCCAGTCTGCTCCAAAATAGTTATTTTTTTACTTTCTCTTTTTGTGCTGCAACCTCTCAGTGTTGATCTTCATTAGTGACCATGATGCAAACCCAAAGAGACCAAGCTGAATAAACTGGCAAAATAAAAATTCAAAGCACAAAGCTCTCCAAACATCTTCCTCAGACACAGCCTAAGTGTTTAGTTAACATTTGAATTAGACACTGAAGGTCAACAAATTCAGGCCCTGCTGGAGCAAGTAGGTCGCTGGGAGTTGTAGCTGAGAGCTCTCCCTGCTGCCCTGATCCTTTTGTTCGCACATGAGGATACCACAAAAGGCGTCATCTCCTCCACATCAGGTTTCCTTTCCTTTCCCAGCTTCTCCACCACAGCTACCCCATGCTCTTTGACCACTAATATGTGGACTCTTCCACAGTGTTCTGGGTCCTTTTCCATGCTGGGTGCTCATTCTTGTCTTTTCCCATACCTGGAAAACTCTACACCCTGGGCTAACCGAAGCTGCCTCATTGTCTCATGCCAGAAAACAGCAAGAGAAGATATCATTATAAAATAGAAACAATGATAATGCAATGAAGTAGCTTCCAGGCAGTATTACTCATCAAGTAATTAATTACTTGAATAATAGATGAATTTTAATTTTTAAAATATAAAACTCACTACTAATCCTTTTTTTTAACCTAAAAAAATAATCATCTAATCTAGTTGAAATTAAAAAATTATAATATTGCTAACAAGAATGACAATTTTTGCACGAAGTAATCCATCTTCCTAAGATAATAATTTTTTACCATAGTTTTCTGTTTCTCACTGTACTTGCAAGTATTGACACTTCTGTATAAGCAGAGAAAGACAGAAGAAAAAAAGCAGACACCTTGTACCATTCATCCCTGATTGATAGACAGTGCCGTAAGCGAAGCTGGGCACAAGCTGTTTTTCCCCTTTTCATGACAAGAAATGCTAATGACTTAAGCTTTTTAAGGTTTCATGTCTTCATTAATACTTTCCATAGTATTTTTTATTAAATTCTATGATCTTAAAATCTAAACCCACAGTGACTGTCCCCAGGCCAAAACATTTTGCTTCACCAGCTGACTGGAGTATTTCAGTTGGGGCTCCTGCTTGAAATTTCACTCGTGGTGCAGCTGCCCCATGCTAAACATGCTGACCTGTAAGTGCTGCCCAGCAAGGGCAAAAGGCTGCTCTGGACTTCTGTGAGAGCAACTCCCTCTCTGCAGAAATGCACTTAAGAAAAGAGAAGCACCACAAAACCTGCCCCCTGGTTTAGAACAAGTGTGCATCTTGGGAAGTTTAGCAAGGGCACCTCCTGGGAGGCTCTAGTTGACTCAGTAGGGCTGTCTTTAGCACCTTGAATTATTTATGACACCTACCAAGTACATCTTCCTGGTGAGGACAAATGATCCAGTACCTTGTTTGTTCCAGTTTTAACATGATTAACAATCTCTCTGTCTCTAAATGACTATTTATATGGTTTACAAAATCCATTCATAAGTAGTGGTTGGAGCCTTATTCAATTATTTTTTTTAAGGGGTGAACAAAGGGAAAACAAGGCCAGTAAGGTTCCTTTTGTCTTGATTCACCCAAACTAACTCTTGAGATGACTCTAGAATGTTCTCTTCTGCCTGGCTTTGGAATTTGGTCTTTGTATGCTGTTTTGTATGCTGCTGTTCAGGGCACATTTGAGGATAGAAAGGGATTTAGTGACCAGCTCTTTCCCAAGTCCCCTCCAGTGCAAGACTGTCACAGGTGCACTGCTTGCCCGTAGTGGCACTGGGCAGTGATGTTGCATACCAGCAGGCTGCCAGTTTCCTGCACGACCCCTCATATGGCACACCAGCTCTCCCTGAAGGATGGAGTTTGCCTGTTAGGATAGCAGACCATCAACAGGTTGCCTTTCCAGCAGTAATCTACATTTTAGGTAGTGTTGGTTAATTAATGGGTTCTGCTGGGGCACTGAATACAAGAAGGGTATATACTGGGAGAGTCTATTTGGAAAGTGGAGATGCAGGAGCGCTCAAGTGTGGAAGGAGTCAGCAGAGGGGTTGTCTTGCAGCTTCTTTCACGTGTTTCAGAACAAGCTGGAGCACAAACATTTCCCTCTGCAGCTTGCTTTTTCCTAGTCCTGCCTCCCTGTTTATATGACCGAGCGTCAGCATTCAGTGAAGCCTGAGTTACTGAGGTGGGCTGGGGAGCAGGCAGGCACATGATGTTGGGTGCAGGCAGTGTTAACCAGGTTTTGAGCAACATAACTTTGTTGCTTTTAAAGATGTTTGTCTTAAACCTTGTAAAATTTGTTGCTTTTTTTTCCCCTTTTACAATGTTCTACTCCAGTACAGTTGTGCTTTTCAGTCCTTTGTACACACGCTGATATATCGCTATAAATGTTTTATTCCTCTCCCACTGTAAGAGCAGAAAAAGCTGGGCAAGCACATGGCCAGTCCTGTTGTTAGGCTGTCCAGCTGCCCTGGGGTGAGGGCAGCCCCATAACCGTTGTGTGCCAGGGGGATGCACTGCCAGAAACCAGAGCTTAACTCTCTGCCAAGAGGAGCAGGAGCAGGGCCAGCGCTGTGAGCCCATGCTATTTTGAGAGCTCACACAGTCAGAGAAAGCTGACAGGCAGTTCTAATCCACTCTGCTGGTACCCGGAGATGACAGAGCATCAGTGCAGGAAGGAAAAAAAAGAAATCTAATCATGGAGGTTGCACAACACGCGGTAGCGTTGGTTCTGGAGAAAACTGCAAGGAAGGGCTCAGTCAGGACCACCTGAGCATGTGCCTGTCATCCTAGCAGTAGCAAATGTTGCCTGTATTCATATCAATGTTATCTCCCCTCTGAAGAGGGACGTGACATGCCCTAAAATGGTATATTTTACAGATACAATATAGGAAGACAGAGACCCCGTATATAGTGTAAATATATTTGGTGTGGATTTTCTTTCATTTTACAGTATAGGAGCAGGCATGGGCCTTGTGTTTATGTTTCTAAAGTGTTCTCATGAGATTCGCTTTCAGGAACTTCCAGATTTTATCCTCAGATTAAATTTATAAGGCAATACCACACTGACGTTACACTGATGTCACAAGAGATGTGTTTTGGTGACAAGTGAAGGGATGCAGTGGAAGGAATATAAAGGTCAAATGTAAGTGCTTTGGCTAAGTGACTGCCACTTACTACGTGTTTGCATTATCCCAGGCACTATGGGCCCTGACCCATGTGACTTCAGCTTTTGAACCATAATATTAATAAAAATCGTCATAATCCGTAGTTTGCTGTTGCAGTGCCCACTGTCTGCTGGCACAAGCTTTGACGGAGTGCAGGGAAAGGCTTTCTAACAAACACACTTGCGCCCAAGTTCAAATTTACCATTTTTATCTTCAAAGCCCAACCCAAAGTAGGGAAGGGACTGCCTCACGCCTGGAAGATCATGACCTCCCATGACAGCTACATGCTTCCAAGACAATGGATCTGTCAGCCACAACAGAGAGACTTGGAAGTGTGGGAGACAAAGATCTCTAGGCAACTTGGCCCACGATTATGGAATGCCTGGAGGAGATCAAAACCACCACAAAACTTGCCACCTTCAAATCAAATTTAAAGACCATGGCTTTTTATTTGTGCTTCCCCCCAGTACACCATTCCCTCAGAGAAAAGAAGAAAGTCAGTGTAAAAACACGTGCTTGTAGGGGTGTGGAGGCAGGAGGTAAGATGGAAATGTGTGTCTGCTTAGCTGTTTACTTGCACAGGAGGTGCTTGGGGTCCGTGAGGAAGAGCCTGGTATAAATATTCAGACACCTGAGAATCGTTGGAAATGTTGTTGGAACTTATTACAGTGGTACTTACAGAGGTGTCTGCTTGACAATGTTCTTTACAGAGCACTGCATCCAGATCCATATGAAACTACCTCTGAAGACAGATACTAAGTGTAAGTTGAGCACTAAAAAATGGAGACAGTTCTGAAAGGCATGCCTGAAAAAAGCTGACGATCAACAGAAAATCCCTCCTCAGTTTCAAGTCTCTGCTTCAAAGGATGTGTGTGATAAAATAGGAACAGGCATGGGCCTTACATCCACATTTCTGAATGCTTCCCAGGAGGTCCACTCTCATGGACACTTGACATTTCTCTGACATAAATTAAATTGAAGTGATGACTATGAAATTTAGGATTAGAGAATTAGAGGCTCTTCCCAGCATCTCTCAAGAAAACTGCTGGCATTTTGTTGATATTAGTAAGTATTTCTAATACAAAATAGTGGGAAGAACAATGTTGTGTATATGAGAAATAGCATTGTATGCACAGATGTTCCAGGAAATTAGCTGATGTTTTCTTTTGTAGTTAGAAGAAAAGTAAAGTAAGCAGAGAGCTGTGTTATACCTTAGCAAGTGAGTATCTCACTGGCCCATCCAGTCCTCAATTTCCTATACAGTCTTTTCATCTTTAAAATATGGATCCTTCTTCAGTATGTTTTGAGTGACTTGTCTGTGTTTCATAAGCTTTGTCATTACGCAGAGCCTTTATTTTGCTTGAATATTTAATTTATTCTGAAAATAGATTGACAGCCACCAGAATTATTTTGCCTAATTAATTTTGTTTGCACTTTTCAATTATAGATAGAATCACAGAATCACTGAGTCTGGGAAAGATCCTTAAGGTCCTTGAGTCCAAATGTAGACTCAGACAGTAAACAAGCATTCAGAGACATCTTATTGTTTTATAATGAACTCCCTATTTACACTCATAGCAAGAATTAGTCATATATATAACAGCTGATAACAATACCAGTAGTCCACATTTGATCCCGAACATCACCAGCTGTCATGTAAATTTTCCTATGGATGCAGCAGTAGAAAGTCTTTTGGTCCAACCCTTCACTTAAACGTGTATTTGTTCCTTTCCTTCAAGCCCCTGTGCCTTTAATAACCCTTTTTCCAAAGACTGGGTAGATGCTTAAAAGTGACTGGGGGATGCACTGAAGACTGAGACTGAAGAGAGCATTTTGGAGGGGTGTAAATGCAAATACAGGCACCTCTTTGAGCAAAAGGCATTGGCTGAAGGTGGGTGTCTCATACCCAAGATGACAAGAAGGGTGTTGCAGAAGCAGTGCAGATTAGTAGTGGGAAATGGGAAGAGAAACCACCTTGTCTATAGATCCCTGGATCCCTCTCCAGGAGCACCCATATCCACTTCCTGATTCTGTTCCAGGAGACTTGCTCTGGCCTGTTCTCCACAGCTGCTGAGATGCCTTGACCTGTAGCATCATCTTCTTACTTCTCCAGTTAGAAACATATCTCTCGTTTCCATGCAACTCTTTGCTTGCTCATAGCAAAGAGAGGGTGCTCAAGGTCAACTGCTCAAGATAGTATTAACCTAAACAGTTTCTCTGGACAGAGCAACTAAATTAGTACAGATCCACAGATGTATTGAGGGAACAGCTTCATTTACCTACAGATTTGTACTTTCTTGGAGTTCCTGTAGCACAACTACTAGTCAGCAGTAATTTTGTCTGATTAAACTCCTCTCCAAGACTATGCCCTTTGGTAACATCCTAAAGAATTTCTCCTAGTGCAAACAGTAGTAATGCATTGCATCTGATTCAATTTCAGAGGACTCGGTAGTGACTTTTCTGGCATGGGAAGAGAAAAATCCCGTTCTGCTGATAAGGAATAGCATTGTCAACAGCAAAAATGGGAAGAGCTGAGGGTTAAGGTGCCACATTGCAATAAATAGGTGGCATACATGGCTAATCTTGTTTCTTTTATTTTAATGAAGCTTGCCTTTTCCCTCCCCAGCCCACTCCCAAAATAAACTTGACTTTAAGTGAGGTAATTTAGCAAGATGCTTTCACATTTCAGGTAGATTATCTCAGACAGGTAAAACAATTTTCATCTTCCAAAAAGCAACAGTAAAGTAAAGGTGCTTGGTAAGTTTTCTTCATGGTGCTATTGCTTTAAGGGTGAGGAAACTAGCATTTTCTACTTGTAACTTTTTTATGTGTCAGTTCATTAGGTGGTAACACAAGCAGGAAGAGAACACAGTGGTGGTGGTGCTTCTTTTGTTCTTGTGTCTTGGAATGCAGTGCAATGCTTGTCTTGACATCTTGATTAGAGTTTTTCTTCTTAGTGTGGTTTGGTGGGGTTGGTTTGTTTGTTTTGTTTGTTTGTTTTCTAAGTCAAGCCACTTGCCAGCATCTTCCCTTGCCTCCCAGCCCCAGGGTTCAGCGAAGCTGTGTGGGCTGCTGCCCTGTGCAGCCCATTCCTTCGAGGTACATGCAGGAGCTGCCCTGCAGAATAGGAGCAGCATTTGCCACAGTTGAGGAGCTTGAATTCCAAACAAAGAAATCATCCTTGATGATGCAGGAGACAGAGATGACTTGCTATCCATTGCTTCTACAGTAGGCTTTAACTGGCCTCAGTGCAGCAAGATGATGCTCAGGAGAGCACCACAGGAGAGGTAGTCCCCAATCTCTTGTTCTGGGAATCTGCTGAAAAGAACTTGAAAATTGATAAGAGTGTGCAATATGATGGTTTCCTTGGGAAACATTTTGATGTTGGTTTAGAGAATAAAAATTAAGTCTTTTCTTGCCATGATACCTGGTTTCAAACAAACATGCCGTATTCTGGGCTGCACTGAGAAGGGACAGGAGGAGCAAATGTGCCATCATTTAAAAATTGAATGGATAAAACAGGTAGAATATTTTTTGAAAGCAACCTGGCTTTGCCAAATGAGATACATTTTACAGTTTAAGGTACTCTTTCATGTCAATTTGGTTGTGTATTTCTGTTCTTACCTTTAGTCTAGAAAGATAAGCTTTTCAGGAAAGAGTGTGCATATTAATGTCAGTGTTTGTGTTGAAATTTTCTGCTGATCCATTCTTTCAAAAGTATTTGTGCTTTTCCAAGCCTGTTTTTCTATATTTAAAAATCACTGGAGTGTAATACTTATGATTTTTTGTTGTTTACAACAGCTGGATAGAATGCATGGATAACTGTCTTCACACGTGGAGATCTCCCTTTAGCGTTTTTGATTTTTGAGGGGGGAGGGTGGTTGTCTTAGCATGCAGCTAAATTAGTATCCACCTCAAAAATAATGCTTAGTTATTTATAAAACTGATTCTTTTTTATTGTTGTGAATAGAATATAATAGTGGACGTCTGTCCCACAGGTAAACTGTTCACTGTTTTCACCAGTCACCACACTATGTTTACTTTGCTGAACTACAGAAAAATCTCAGAATTTTCAGCCATTTAAAATGTGCTCAATCACAAAAATCAGTTTGCAGTCAGTGCTTTACCTGGCGGACCTCTTTAATTAAAGGTTTAACAGTGTGCAGACATCAAGCCTGTGAAACCTTTGCCCACAGAAAGGCACCAGATTTTTCCAACCTGTCCCTGATCTTTGTATTCCCATGGGTGATTCTCGATGGAGTCCACTAGCTGGGCTTTAAACATTCTTTGACTGAAGGCATTTCTCTGTATAGGGGAGGCAGAAGCAGGTCTCTGTACATATGAACAGCAGTCCTTCCCCGTTAGTCCTCTCTGTGTAGCTAATCCCACTCCAGGTGTGACCAGGCACTAGAGCTGGTGGACCACTGGCAGATTCTTTTTGCTTGTTTGCCTGTTTTTGCTGCATAGCATTTTCTTCTTTAAGAGGAAAATAAATTCCTGTCGGTTCTGAAATGCCTACTTTGTATGATGACAGTCTTCTTTCCTTTTCATCTCTGAAGCGACCCAGAGCAAGGGAATTGTTTGGATGCACAAAGCATTTCTTTTACAGACGAGAAACTCTTTTTGCTTGTAGGCTGTGATGCAATTCAGCTTTCTGCAGTATTAGTTTCCACTCCTTTTGTTTTTCACTGTCAGCAAGTGTTACTGTGTATACTACACCACATTTTCCTGTCTGTGACTAAGGATTTCTGTATTGGCCGAGGATGGAAATAATAGTAGAAAAGGTCTTGGTGGCCGTGGGTCTTGTTCTTTTCAAAAAGCTCACTCCCATGGCAACAAGGCCTATTAGAAGGTAGCAGTCTTGTCACCACAACTTTAAGTCCTAATAATTCAACCAAAAAGATAAAACGAAATGTGGCAACTTTATCTTGCTCAATCTCTTACATAAAGTCATTTCTCAGAAACTTGATCAGTGGTAGAGACAACAAGCATTTAAAGGGGAGAGGCTTTGGGAAGGGAAAAATCCATTCACATCCGAGTTTTGAAAGATGAGTGAAAGATGGAAGAAAACATGATATTACAGCAATCTTTTTGCTTCTCTTGCACAGTGAACAATTGATTCAAAGTTTAGGATTTTGAGATTTTTATGACTAATGGACCAGCTGGACATTTAAAATTTACCTCCTTCCTGAAATAACATTTGCTTTATGAAATAATTATTGATTGAAAACCTTTCTGCCAAAACAAACAGAGAACGAAAATAAAAAAAAAAATTGAAATACTTTTGATCAAACCAGTTAAATTTTAGTCAAAGACCATTTTTAAAAGCAGTCTATATTTATAATGTATGTTGATTCTTGTAGACCGGCAACATGGTTTCATGTTTCTGTTACCTTTCCTGGCTTGAGTAATGGCATGAGTGTAACAGACAGTGTGCATTGACTTTAGACATTGAAGAATCATGTATCTATTTATTATAATGGCTCTTGCCTGTATATCTGTATGTAGTAAAGAAATGCCAGGTTCTGCCGCTGCCACAATGACAAGCCAAGGTGTTACCGTGGTTCAAGGCGGGGTAAACTGAGCACAAATCATGACAGGGCGCTGCTTATACAAGTTATACTGGAATCTGGTTTTTGATGTGAAGTCCTTTACAGACAACCAATAAAATTGTTGGGAGTAAGGTGCGTGGGGTTGAATGCAGGGTGTTTTGGGAATGAGTGTGGGACTCTCTTGTCCCAGGGAAAGTGGGGAAGAAACTCCTCATGTTGCAAGTAGGGACTCATCTGTGTGAGGTTTGCAGATCCACCACTTTAACAGAACTGCATGGTTTCTAATTTAAATTGCTGTCATTGTAATACCTCAGGACTCAGACCTACAGTATTGTTGCTTGATGCACTGCAGTCCCTTTCCAGGGCACAAAACAGGATTGTGAAACAAGAGCTAAGAAACCAGGCAAAATAAGCCAAACAGAAGACTGAAAGGGCAGCTGCAGAAGCAAAGGTGTTTGAGAGAGGCTCTGCCATTCCCTTTGGAAGGCAGGTTGTGATGAGGTACTGCTCTCAGGGCTGCTCCTCACAGTCTCTAGCCTACACCTTCCTGGTTCTGGCATTCGGTTGATAAACCAAGGGATAAACCTGAGCAATAATCCCACAGGAGGACTGTGGCTTATCTTTCAAAACGGCTGAGAGATGCACACAAAGTCACCTGAGGCTTATTTGTCACTGTCTTAAAAAGGAAAATAAATTGTGACCAGTTAGGTAAATGAATCCTAACGTGTGTGTTCCTGATATGGGAAAGAATGTAGCAAGTAATAAAAATAATCACAAAGCCAAAAGGTTTCCTTTTCACTCTGGAGCTCTCCTTTTTGGTCCTGGGCACATCCTCACATGGGGCCAAGTTATTCTGAGGCTGGATCTCCTTTCAGAGATAAGAGCAGAGTAATTTGTTTCTCTTTGACAGGAACATGGGTTAAAACATTCTTCGCCAGTACTTAGATCTTTCTTTGTTCTTTTGTTGGTATAATCAGAAAAAAGAACTAAAAGACCTTTTAGTCAATAATAAAAAAGGTGCTATCTTCTGAAATTGTTTCTCTTCCCCTGTGCGGGTAATATCACGACAGTATTTTGTGTTCTAGTGCACACAAATTTCAGTGCCCTCATGAAATGTGAGCCTAGGTTGTCCTTTCATAAATTAGCTGGTATCTTCAACTTTGGTTATTTTAGTGATATGGATAAAGTTCCTTTTCACCACTTATTTCTGTTCACTTATTCTGGATGTTAATTACTGTATATTAAACTTCCACCAACCCGTTAAGATTTGATTTTCAGCAAATTTGTGTCAAGTACCTGATTTGATGTCTGCATCTGTTTGTTCTCGTGACTTAAGTGAAAACCTCATAACAGCCATTGCCAGAAAAATCAGATTAAGTTCTGCACTGGGGAATGGATTTCTTTGTCCCTAAACAATGTTGATGCTAGTGTGACTTTAGACATTGTGTCCCTGAGTCAGGATGATGTGTGTGTCTTCAGGGAAACTTCAAAATTTCCAATACTTTTTGGTATGTGGCATAGACAGTGTTTTGGGTTTTTTTTAACTTTCTTTCTGCTTTGTTTTGCTGCTGTCACTGGGTCATGAACTACTCCTTTGGGTTGAATGTCTTATGTGGAATGGTTAAAAATACCCTTGCTAGTGCAAAAAAAAGCAGGAAGATAAATAAAGGGCACACGACTCCTGTTTGCAGTGGGTACTCCTTGAGCTGTATTGGTAAAAGTTTAACACATTTGGGCACCAGCTCAAAAAAGCACCCAGTTTAAGTTGCTGTATATGCCTCAGTGAATAGAAAACTAAACTAGTTAGTTTAGTTGCAAAAGTAGTCTAGGAAAATATTTGGATTTATGAAATTGAATTTGTTAAAGATGTAGGGTTGTTTTGAGAGAGTTGAGGTAATGATGGAACGAAACAGAGTCTTTGTTTCCAAGTAGTTGCTAGCATCAAAAGTTCTTCATGCCTGGACTACAGCTTTCTAGTCGTGGGTTTTTCCCCAGAGAGTTTACAGTGTTTGTGTACTGTTGTTTATTGTTATTTATTGGAGCAGAGCAGTGAAAGAGTTACACACTGAGTGAAGAAGGAAGCAAGTTTAGAAAATGCAAGGCTTTTGTTGTTTTCTTGCCTTGTGTCTACTAAACTAATGGGGAAGATTCAGCCCTTGCTGCTTACAGTGCCCTTAATGGCATACACGTAAGCTTGAAAATGCAGAATAGGGATGTAGAAAGTAAGAGGACAATCACTGAGAACTGCTGTGCTTATTACCGTACAGTAGGGCTCATACCTGGCGGAATAACACAGGTGGAGAAGAGAATTTTGGCCACCTGCCTGACCTTCTGGCTGTCCCCCAACCCCAGAGATAGTGCTGCTGTGTGTGCTGACCTTTTGTGTAAAGCGTCCCATGGCACAATCCATGCAGCTTGGACTGCAGCACCCTGTGGATATCCCATGAGATATACACTCACATGTGTCTGCTTAGGGCATCTCAGACAGAAACCGAAAAGCTCTCAGGACAGTAAAGAAAAGCAAGCTACTATTTGGAGTGACAAGTGCTGTTCCTGGCTGGGGCACTTTTGTGAAATGGCATAGAAATCTGCTTGCGAATTTCTGTGTAGTGTTTAGTAGTGATAGGGAACATGCTGACTTGCTAAAGGCTGTGCTCTTTATAAAGAGATAAGGAACCAGGGATTTGGAAGGCTATAAAAATTCTTTTCTGCCATGCATAGAGGTACAAGCTGAAGCATAGGATTTTAGCACAGATCATTAAGTCACTCAGGCAGCGGACATGAACAAGGCTTCTCCATCACAGCCTTGCATGTCACCTTCCACTGAGTTCTCTGGTATTTCCTTATACATTACTCTTTTGTAGGTTTTGTTGTTGTTTTTCTGAACTCAACAGGAGATCACATAAATACAAACGCCCACGCACAAGGTATGACTTGAGTTACCATCGCACCCTGGAGGGTAATACTTCTTACTGGTTTTACATGTCTCCTCTGTATGAGGATTTTCACGTGATGCTGCTCAAACAGAGCAACCAGGAGGCAGGAACAATGTCCCTCTATACACCGCTGGGCCCACATTGTTCTGTGCGTAGCCTGCTGATGAACGTGAGATGGCAAAGTCATCGTCATTAGGCGGAATTTAATAGCGAATCAAAGTTCGAGGGGAGAATAGGCTGATCTCAGCTTTAGTCTCCCTTGGGTCCTGCTGAAAGATTAGAGGGAAAGAGCAGGGCCTTGCTAAGTTGAATGTATCAGATTGTTTTTCAGGCATAGTTATGCCTGTTGTAAACCCCTGAGAACCACCCAGTTTAACTCTTTGGAAAAACAGATCTCACAAAGTATGGGTGAGAGGGGGAAAGGACCTGTAACCAAGGGAAAGATGATGCTTGATTTTGTTACTCTGCTACTTATTGTGGAAAGAATAATTTAATGGGTCAGAAATTGTAATTTGTGCAAACTATGCTATGATCCTCCTTAAGAGACAATACCTCTAAGAATAAGTGTGCATATCTGACCCAAAGGAGCCAGGCTCCAGGAAGACTGAGAGTACAATTTTCCTTGTTTCCAGTGTACTTTTTCCATTCCAAGTTCTTTACCACTGGAAGTTTTTTTTTTTTAATCCTTCATCGATTTTCCACATAATTTCTCAAAGTGTTGTACGTAGGGAGCATGAGAGCTGTCACCATGGGGCAGTGAAAGAGTTAATGCAGAGTGTGAAGAGGGGAGTAACCCTAGGAAAACTCACCTACCAGCACCTGTAGTTCGTGATCAGACAAAGCTAACAATAAGAAAGCAAAATGCGTTAGGTGATCTTCCTCCTGCGGTCCCTGAAATGTCACTGGGCACTGGTTCCTCGCCTCCTATTTCCAGCTCCCTTTCAGTCAAGGCTCCAGGTGAAAGGACAGATGATGGCACCTCTGCGTATCAGAGCCTGGTGATCAGCTGGGTTGTCCCAGAAGTTTTATTCTTTTGTTAACGCCTTGGGATATGTTATGTAGCAGTGATAAAATCATTACAAAGAAAGCTAAACATCAGCCAGAGAGATCTCTGTATAGATATGGAAGTAAAAAAAAAAAAACAGACAAAATAGGCAAAACTGAACAGGGGGCCCCTTTTTCTCCCTGCCTCCCCAGGAAACTTACTCCCATGGGCTGTCTCCAATACCTTCTTGCACTTTTACCCCTTTCTTTGCAGTAATTTGGGCAGCTTCTTATAATCCGATGAACAGCCCCCTGAAATCTCTCCAGAGTTGTTTATGTGGTTCCTCTTGTCAGGTCAGTAAGGACACCAGAACTTGCCTTTTCTTCCTCTGTTCTCTTAGGGGACAGCAGAAGCTCTTCAGGATACAAGGACAGTTCGGGGTTTTTTTGGCTAGTAGGTTTCTTTTTGTTTAGGAAACAGATAGGTAGGATTGGAACACGTTTGGGGTTTTGTGGATGCTTGTCTTAGTTGTTCTGTCTTGGTTATAGCTGCCAGTGTTCTGCAGTGTCTCGCACTGGTCCGTGTCTCGCAATGTTGGTACTTTTTTATTTGATACCAGGCATTTCTCTCAGTTCCCATTATTGCAGAACCTAGAATTTTTGAAAATAGCCTTGAAACTTCTGTTTTCAAACCTCTGCTCCAAAGTTCCATGTGAGTGTCTAACAATCTCTCTTTTCATCCTCCTTCCCAAGACACTTTCAGTTTTGTGACCTAAGTCACCAAATGAGAAACTATACCCTGAAGATACTTTTAAGTGGCTTTTTATTGCTGGAATGGAATCCCAGTATTTGAAATGTCCTGAATTTAACCAAGTTACTGGTCTGAGTGAGGACAAAATCCCCTTCTGTAACATCTGTGGCCCAGTGTCAAACCAGACAGCCTCACTGTATCCAGCCTGGGATTTCCTTGCCTACTGGCTTCTGTTTCCTGATGAGTGTTGTTCTCCACTTTCCTAAAACTGTTCCAAACAAGTTCAAAATCCCAGTTTTTCAGCTGAGCATGTAAAAAAAAAAAAAAAAAACCCAAACCAAAAGAACAGCAAAAAACAATCAACAACTTTTTTTGTTGTGTTGTAAATATTTTGAGTGTCTCAATGAAATTCAGCTTAGCTCACTCCAAGGCCTTCGGTACGCTGCAGGTACATCTGTTGGCCCAGCCAGAACTGCCTGTACTCTGTGGTTGTCTGCCTGAATGTTGGAATAGATTTTAGCCCAAAATGTCTTATAAAATGGCCGCAGATTGTGTTCTCTGAGTCAAAGCCATGTCTCACAAAGCAACTTTAACTTAGAGAAAGTCAAAGTGCACTCACCTGGGAAAAGGGTTTGAGCCAAACATTTTAGAATAAGAGACCCAGGATACAAAGGGAGCTACGAATAATTGCAACATTAGTAGGCAGAAAACTGTAGCTAACCATTCTGTCCAGAGAAGCATGACTTTGAATGTTGATCAAGGCTATTTTGTCTTGCTGGCCGCTTATAGTTTGAGAGGTAGACTCAAGGGATTCTTACTAAACTACTAACTCACCATGACTGACCCCAGTGTATCGGCCTTTCACACTACACGACTCTGAGCCAGCAAGTTTGCGTTTACTGATGTGTTTCAGGATAATTTAGATGGGTTTTCTTTAGCATTTCTAATGAAATTCTACCTCCTGAAAAGTATGTGTGCACACAAAAAGAAGAGACCCCAAATGAAAACCGAAATGAAACAAGAAGAGTTATACAATAGTGACAAACTATTTTCTTTCTTTGCTTTATTAGCCAGTATAAATGTCGAGTCTCTCTTAAATGGCTTTAGGCAGTACAGATATTTTTTGCTAATACAATGATGAGAAACAGAGAATGCTCCTTTTTTCTTCATAAGAAAAACTCTCTCTGCAGTCTGCATGGCTTTCAAATTAAACCTGAACATTAAAAGCAGTCAAAGCTTTCAGGGAAACATAAAGACTTTGGAGACAGTTGATGTTTAAAGAGATCCCTCTCTAAACTGAGAATTGTCTTTATTTTTCTGTCTAGGAAGCTATTTGGCAGAGTATAAAATGCAAATATTTTAATTGAAAAATACACTAATTCCCTGACAAAATTCACTGTCATTACCAAATATTCTAAAAAGAAGGAAGAGGAAATTTGATGTTGATTGCCTCATTTAAGAAATGTGATCTTCCTCAAATGTTTTGCTTAGTTTTATTTAAACTTCTATGGCTTAATTGGGCAGCAGGGGAGCTTTCTGGACATGAGATGTGTGATGAAGAAGAGCAAGCTTAGGGATGGTGCCCTTGAAGTGGGATTGTCATGCACAGTTGTTGCAACGCAGCTGCAAAGACTACTTCAAAATTTGCCTTAGGGCTGCTCTCTGACCCAGACAGTTCTTGGCAATTTGAGGCAGGAGCTGGGAAGTCGTTCTTGCTGGCTCTGTGCATGCAACCTAGGAAGACACTCAAGATCTTTACCAGAGACTCGTTTGCTCAGAGGTTGTGAATGCTTTCAGGACATGTTGGGGTCCTGATCTCTATTGTGTGCTTGGACCTGACATCACGCTTGCAAAATTCCACTCCTCCATCTAGGAAGTACCCTCAAAAAAACCCAATTGGGCAGAAAGTGAGAAAATTTTCCACTGTATTTGTGTTTATGCATACACTTGCATGTATAGATCCATTATAGAAAAAACATAGTTGTATATTGGATAGCGTACTGACGGCTGATTACCTCATTACTGATTGCTGATTATTAGTGCACTGATTACCATGACAAGGTTTTTGTGGTGTGTAGATAGTTCCCTTACCTGTAGTACCAATATAAGGAAGTAGGATGGTGATACTATTTGAAAATGTCCATGTTATGGATTTCTAAAGCAAGAGCTGCCATGTTATACTTGATACCAGAACTGGAAGCCTTTTTGTTTTGTATACTATTAGGAACACTATTATAGGATGCCAGAACTCACATATGGTCTCTTTTGACTTCTCTTTCCCCAAGTATTCTGTAAATCAGAATGGGGGAATAACCATACTCCCACCATGGCACTTGAGTTCTCAGTTCATGATAAGAGCACTAGACATTGCCTGTAAATATAGTCCCTTAGAGTTTCAGAACAGAGAATAAAAATCTAAAAGAGTAAAAATGAAAATTTGTCCCGCTTGTTGCAGTGAAACCAGGGAGTTATAAAGGACCTCTGAACAATATTGAGTTTGGGGTAGCACAATCACATCACAAAAGATTTACCTTCACTCTACAAACTCAATAGAGGGCAATAACAATCTATTACAAGCAGAGCAATGCAACGTCAAAGGAATATTTAAAAGAACTAGGCAGAACCTTTAAATCACCAAAACCGAGTTAGGTTCTCCCAAAGGAAATACTCTGGGGACAATTCCTAGCAGGCTTTTTAAGAGGTGTTGTTCAATTATCAAAAATTGTTTGCAATGTGTATCTTAAACCTAAGCATCAGCCTAGCCGCTTCTAAAAATCTAGGGGACAGTAAGCATAAGGCATCAGTCCTCAAGGAATTGGAGTGGCAAAATGTTAACAACTGCTGTGTACACACATGTCCATGTGTCCCCCAGGTCAACATAAGGGATTCTGCAGTAAAGGCTCTTTCTTGGCATCACTTGTGGAAGTAAGCCACAGGGTATCTATAACACACATTGTTCTCTAAGTGGGCAAGTCAGCCTGCAGAATAAAGAGATGGGATACGTGCCCTGTGTCTCTGAAAGTGACAAACTCAGCAGGTATAGCGAAGAGTGGAGACTCTAGAAATATACCAGATTTCCAGGCACAATTCCATTCGAGGCTCCTTTTCCAGTTATTTATTCTTGCCATAAGTAAGGATTTATACAACAGTTGTAACTTGACAAACTGTAGAAAGTAACTCCACTGAGGTTGCATCAAATATATCTCTTTTCTGAAACACAACTTGTTAAATCATCCTCTGGCTGCCTATTCTGCACAATGCAATAGTTGTGGCTAGAGCTAAGGAGGCATTGCTGCAGAGCGATGTAGTAATCTGACTTGCAAGAGAAGCTGATCCTGGCTGCAGTGGGAGAGGCACAGAATCATAGAATGCTGAGCTGGAAGGGACCCACAAGGATAGTCGATCCCATGGATTCTGTAGGGCACTGCATGAGTCACATCAGTGCAGTCACAGGCACCTGTGCCTTCTGTGGCCTAACACATGGACAGCACAGAACAATCCAGGGTGGGATAATATCCCTGGCTGACAGTATCACTGGAGCAGTAAGCCTTTAAGAACCCCCTCCCCCAACCCCCCAGATCTCTCTTCCTGAGCCTAAAAACCAGCTGATAACTTAGCCATGGCCTATACCATATAGTACAATTTCCTATAAAGATATGCTTCCTTTATTACCTGCTCAGTTCCTTTGTGGCATCACTACAAGATCCTGCTGCAACTGTGATATAATGTAATATATTAGATTTTATTTAACCTGCACACCAGCTGTGCCACCACTCTTTGCACATGAGTTCAATACCAACTTTTCAATTACTAATGAGGAGAAATGATACAGAACTAATGCCTATTACTGTGCTTTGCCAGATGATGAAAGATGAACAAAACTGAGTTTGATCATAGTAGAGGTAAAACAGAAACCAGTGGTGAATAAACTGTTTCTCTAATGACAAGAAATCGCTATTTTCAAGGAGGTACTAAACTCTGTATAGACAACTGCCAGGTTAACTAAGTGCTGATACTTTGAAAACATTCAGCAAAGAAAACCAGATTCAAGAAGGTGAGCACAACAAAACAACCTTCTCCACCTGTGTCTCGCCAGTACCTTTGCTCTAAGGTGTAACAGAGTATGTATAGAGCCATTAAGGAAGTAAAATAGGAATTATTGTGCACCCACATTTCAGGAGAATTTGATTCCAATTAATGGAATGGGCAGTTTGGTACTTAATGAAACTGCCTTCAAATCAAAGGTAACTCAGAGCAGGTCACGGGATTGGGTTAACTGCAAAAAGCCTCTTGCTTAAATCCCCAGGTGATACCTGACACACCCAAGCATTAACTTTTCAGATGGGAGTACAGAAGATAAGCTCAGAGTCACAGAGTAGACTCTTTGCATTTGGCCCAAGAACCAAGCTTAAAAATACAAGCAGGCTGTCCTGGACAGAGCGTGAAATACTTAAATGTCAGAATAGTATTGTTAAGGCTCTATCTGTATGCATAGCAACTATCGTGTTTACAGAAGAGAATGAAGCTCGCTTGGTTAAGGCAGGCAGGAATAAAAGCCCCATATCCTGTTTTAACCATTCCCAGGTGGCTTTGAAAAAAAAAATAAATCTTTAGAATTAAAGTGTTATTGACCTCAGTGACATGTGTATTGTGTCTCCCCAAACCAACAGTAAATATACAAAACGTTTATGTAAATAAATGTTAAGTGCAAGAATCGATCAACAGAAGAAACGTTTACTTAATAGTTGCTGAAAAACTTTGTCTTTTCTAGAGGGCATTGACAGAGTTTTATTAAGGTCCATTTTTGTCCGTGTTCTTCAAAGGGACTATTGTAGGACATTGGGCCACATAATCCTGTGTCTTTACACTGCAATGCATAGGAGAGGGGTGGGGAGTGCAAGAAGTCAGGTTGTTCCCAGATGTCTGTGAAAGAGCCAGGTACTGCTCTAATACATATGTTTAGGCAATACAACAAGTGTTTTCAGCCTTGCAAATGGACTGGGCACTCCAGGAAAAACCACCTGTGATGCATAGTCATCTCTTCTAACCTTGGTACTTTGGATAAACCGAGATGTCTCTGCCTGTGCCTTGTTCCATGACACTGCAGGGAGAGCCCTAGCAGCTGCTGCAAGAGTTTGTTTTATATTGTATCATAGGAAGTACCCACCACATAGCTGCAAAACTAATTTGTAATTACATCCCTGAGCTGAGTGGTCATATGCACAGGGGCAGAGTTAGGGCGGTTGTGCAGGCGTTCAACCTGATGCAGAGGTGGTGTGGGTATGTTGGGTACCCTGTGGTCAAATTCACCATGGCAGCAAAGCAGTGTCTTTCCCTCAGTGAGCAGCCTTCTGGAGCATGCTTCTCCCTAGATGGTCAGTTGCATTTGTGGGACATGAAGGTAAGAGGAATTGCAGGAAGTGGCACTGAGGAAGCTTGGTGTATCTAAGGGAAAGTATTTAAAGGACCATTAAGTGGAAAGGGACACAGTGTTGATTGTTGCATTAATTTTGTTGTATGGAAGTTTCCTGAAAAGAAGCTGGGGGGAAAAAAGGAGGTTATTCAGAAGTGTCGTTCCCTTAAATTCCTTAAAGAGAATGAGTTTGGTACTTATCTAGTTATGGGAATGCATCTGCTGTGACACAGGGAAGAGAAACAAAGAGAACTCCTCCAGCAGCAAGAATGGAAGATGGGAATAGACATGAAGAAGTGCTGTTAGGGCAGTCTGGAGCAGGTCTAGTAGTACTACCTCCATTAGAGTCTGGAGCCTTCTGGAAAGTAACTCAGGAAATGTGTTAGGAGATGTGACAGGTAAGGTGATCTCCTCTGTCTGAAAGAACTGTGGTCAGAGTTAGGAACAAAACCTGGGAGAGAAATGACTTGAGGGGAACAAGGTCTGCTCCTGTCTCTCTGTTTCTTTTTAGCACTAACCTTGCTTTCTCTAGTGTTTAGAGCCAAGGATATTTTCATATCTCTCGGGAAAAGTTAAAAATGAAGCATTTTGCAGCTGATTGTGATTTTCTAAATGTATGATTACTTTATGTGACATATATAGTGGACTTTCTCTGATTCTATACATTTCTTCTGCCTTTTTTAAATTTAATTTTTAATGTGGTGGCTGTATAACTTAAAACATATTTTGCAATTTTTTAAAGAGAAGATAAAAGTTTCATTGGTCCAGTTTTTCTCTGTTTTGTATCATCAAACCCCATGTGATAGTACTTTATCTGCAGGACTTCATCGTCTTGACACACTTGCAGGATAGAGATACATTTTGCCATAGGTTTTTAAGGTCCAAATACAAGTTGCTGCAACATAAATGTCACTGCTGTGTAACATTTTCTGCAGTTTTCATTTTAAATAGGAAAAATATCAGTTCTAGAAATAATCTCTGGACAATATCATGAACCTGAGAGTTTTTGAAGTCTGAAGTTTCATGTGAGCTATTTCAGAGACAAGTTCTCTGCAAAACCTCAGCATTGTCCAGACCACCATTCTTACTCTGCTAAAGGTGTCCAAATTGTATGAAGTTTACTTCATGGAAAGCTTTGCTAAATCTGTGGGAAATATTTGCAAAGGAAGGTATCCAAACCTGCAAGGGAGTCTGGCAGAATCTGGGTCAACAGTAGCATGTATGTGTGCAGAAGATATATTCAGAGATGCATCTTTTGATTTGGGAGGGATCAGGCAGAAGTAAGTCATCAAATCTGGATCCATGCAGAATTGAAAACAGAATCAATCAATCTCTGTCCTCTAAGAATGAAGTCTGTAAGTTAGGCTGCAAAAAGATTATGGAATCCATCTGTCTTCTGTTGTTGAAGAACTGTTTCTGTGGCCTTAGCTGCAGTTAGTCAGTAAAATGAAGACTGGGACAGCGGGGAAAAATAATGAGTTTTGTACTTAATCCTGAATAAAGGATACAGTGGATACAGGCTAATGTTGAGGATGTACCAGTCCCACAAAAGGAGCTGGCACCATGTGAATCAACACAGGACAGTCCTAGGCTGCCGAGAAAGAAGGGAGAGGGGTATGACTTCATGGCCAGGCATAATGTATTGATCAGAAGGAAAGCATCAATGCTTCTACTTGTTTACCCAAATCTCTGCCTGTAGCTTCTGTCATCAGTAATTTTGAAGGCCAACCTTTTTGTCTTCTAGAAATAGGCTCCTCCATAAAGCTGGAGATCCAACTTCAAGCTGAAAGATAAATATTAAATATTCTCCACCAGTATTAAAAAATTCCCAGCTCATCATGATTGTTGGCAAGAACTGCTTTCCCCTGGAAAATAAAAGGTTTATTAACAAAATCCCTCCAGAGCACAGAGAGCAGTAGCTGGAGTAGGTCTTCCCCATCTATAAATTCTCATAGTGTTTTCATTTTCACTTCTGTAATGCTAATAGTTTCCCTCTCTAATTTCTCAGCTAATTATCTTATCTCTTTCATGCAGGTTGGGGGAATAAAAACATAGCTCCTGCTGGAGCTCTCTGATGTTCAGGCAGACATCTTGAGAACACAGATTGAACTGATAGTAGGCTATTTTATAGGGCCTTAAAAGCCACTAAGAAACTAGCATTCACAGTCAGACTTTCTGTCATGCATATGATGAGAAAAATATACCGGCATAAAACCCACTTTATTGTCCTACCATGACAGCAGCAGCTATTGTGCTGGGAAGCTTTTTGGACGGTAGCTCTACCTTAGTGTTTCTGCTCTGCTGGCTGGTGAGGTTTCGGGAATGGTATCCAAACAGAGAGGCTTTGTGATAGGCTATCAGTGACCCATGAAGAGTATAACACACAACCCGCTGGTTTGACATGAAGGAAAAGCAAAATAAAAGCAGAGTGACCTCTTTCAGTTTCCCATTTCAAGCCTTAACATTTACTTCCTAGCACAAAGATTGGCTCGGAGAGCTGGTACCACGTTATGTTCCAGGCTCTTTTCAATGCCAGCAGAGTTTATCGGGCTTTCCTTAAGGGCATTGCTCCTTTGCACTTTCCTCTCTGGTATCTTTAAACAGACAGGAGAAAATACTGCACTTTGACAGGAGTCCACATTCACTTTGTACTGCAAATATTTCTCACCTACTGAGCAAGAAATTGATGGCAAATGATACTTTTTGCCTAGCATTCTATTTCACAGTCTATGTAATCTATAAGGAAAATAAGCAATTACTTGTTCTTTGCCTTCAACACATTGCTAAATAATTATTGTTTTTTAACAATACCTGCTCTGCAGTTGCAATTTATGTGCTACAGAACCTGGACAACCTCATAGGTTGTCACAAACTATGCCTGCAAGACTAATTCAGACAGGTCTTTCCTAGAGCTCCCTGTAAAAAAGGCTGTGATACACCATTGTCATCGAGGTCCAGCCAACATTACATGGAGAAATTCAATAGTTGACATGGAGTTACCTGCACTGAGATTTAACAGAGCACCAAGTTCGCCCTTCCCTTACTCCTCTAAATGCTCAGGATTACCACTACTGTAATACTTTCTGGTAACATTTTTAAATTTTAACTTACATTTTGCCTTGCAATAGGAAATGTCTGGAAAGCGGCTAGGTTGGTGAATCCAGGTGGCTTATTTTTTTGACTGAACGAGACTTTTTTTGTGAGAACTTCCTCCTCTTAGCGCTTTCCTTCTCAAGACGGTCTGTGCTGGCAAGTGTTTTAGCTCCTCTTCAGTGAAGGATCATGTTTATGTGAATTCACATACTGTAAACTCTGAGCATGGCCATTGTGAGACAGTATTTCTATACCTGCTCATTCAGGGCGGACCTTGATTTTTATCTAGTTGAATTTCTATCCCTAAAAGATTCTAGCCAACCAAAATACTTGGAGAGGCTAGATATGACAGACACAGCCCTAAGGCATGCTCAGGAAAGACCTGGTGACATGGCCAGTGACTAGGTGAGCTGCTTCTAAATCCTTGCTTATTTTCCAGACAGATTTCCAGGCTGTTGTGCAACTTCTTCTGCCACCTCTCCTGTGTTATGTCAGAGGAGGCTTGCATGAAGCATCTTTCAGAGATATTTTGGTTTATTCCAGGTGCTGGCCAAAGATGATAGCTGATAGGTGATGTGCTTTTCCCCCTAACAACATTAAGATATTATCTCAGCACTGTTCACAGTTCTTACCAGCCTGGTAATGCTGGGATTCAGTTTGGCTTTCTGAATGTGGCAGTGTGAACCACGCTCAGATCTATACTTTCAGTATGTCTCTGAAATATGCTTTAATGTGGGTTTTATTCAACATAGCTAAGACTGTTTCCCTATTAAGACTGTGTTCTGCACTTAATAAAGATGTTCACTGCTTGATTACATATATGAGAAAAGTGAAATATGCCTTTTGGAAGCTACTTTAGAATTAATTAAAAATAAATTTAAAGATACTGATGGTTTTGCTCCATGGCAAACTGTTGTTTTGCTCTGATTGAACTTTGTAATATAATAAGTGCATATGTCTAATATACCCTAATACACCCTGACCTTAAAACTTACTGAAATTTTTGCTACTACAGTTAATGAACTCTTTAAAAATGAATAAGTCCTACATTTAATATATTTCACTAGTCATTAGAGACCAATTGATAATAATACTCTTAAAGAGCATCTCTAAAAGACAGTGTTTCAAATAACTGCCAGCTCCCCTTATTCTCAGACCAAACCCAGGAAAACCACCAGCCCTCACAATGCTATTTTTTACTAGTTTTTATTTAGGAATGCTAGATCTGCATTACTATTTTCCCCCCAGACAAACCCGGCAACACAAGAACAAAGGACCTGCACTCAGACTTCTCCATTCAAGGATGGATTGATAAAGCTGGATGCTCTTTGGTCAGCAAGTGTGTCTGTGGGACAAATGTGGGAGCGTGTATCTTCTGTAGCCACTGCTCCGCCAGCTCGCTCTCTCTGCGAGGCCAGGCAGAGCGATGTGAAATCCTGGGAATCCAGGTCCTCCTGTCTGAAAGTTGCCACTGCCTTCACGTTCACTGCCTTTTTTCTTTCCAGAGCATGTATGGATTGGCTCAATTGTTACCTGTGAACTGGCATTTTTCTCACTTAAGCAGAGATGAGTTCTGTAAGTGATGAAGCCGGCTCGTATCGGAAGCAAAACTGCTCTCTGGCTTGGGTAATCAATCACAACTGCTGAAGTTAATCCACGCGTAAAAGCTGAGCCTTGGCTTTTAACTGTGCACTGCCTCCGCTCTGATTTTAATTTGCATTTCTTAGTTATAGAAAGAGAAAACTTAACTTTAAAAATGTTCACGCTATTTCTTAGATGGTTCCTGAGGTTTTAAAAGGTGTACTCAGTTATTTCACAGACATTGTGATTCTGGTCTTCACAAGATGCTGCTTTACTCCAAATTCTTAACAGTCCCCAACCAGAGTTTCAAACAAATCAATAAAATATATAGACAGTCAAGGCAGAAGGTGAATTCAACATCAAAAAATACTGGTTTGTGCGTGAGCAGTTTGAGGTAAATAGTTTTTGTTTCGATCAGCAATGTGTATTACTTTTAGTCCATTTTAAACGTTGCTTTATTGTAATTTATGTTATTTATAGTGGACTTTTTTTTCTCTTTAAAACCCTGAAACTTTTCTTGTGATTTAAAAACAGTTTTCTTTTTGATTCTGGTTTTTCTCTTTGAGCTGCTGGTAGAAGGCTCTGTCTAAGGGTGAGAATTAATGTCAACTGCCCCATCCCCTGCCAGGCTGTGCTGACTCCCTCCGCCGTCCCTGCAACCTCTCCCATGCTGCTAAGGTCCATGTCAGACAGGGCCCCCTGACATGTTCCCCTTTCAGTCGCTGCTTTCTTCTGAGAGCTGTCACCACCCCCTGGAAGCATATCCTCAGTGTAGACACAAAGCTCCTACCAGTCCCGGCGGCAGGCTGGAGATGTGAAAGTAAAATTTATGTCTAGTGGGACTTGGGTTGCGTTGGGCGTGTTCGATTTTGGAGTTACTGCAGAGCAGGCTGTGCTTGCAGCAACTATGGGGATGGATCTTGCCTGAGGGCAAGCACAGAAACTATTAGCAGCGAGTCCTTCCTCCCCGCACTGAGACTGGGGTTCACCAGGAGATGTTTAAAAAGCCTTTGGGAGAGGTTTCCTTGAGTGCCAAGAGGCAGGATTGCCATAGGCAGTATAATTTTTAATTGCTTGCCTTTGTTGATTGCCAGTGGCAAATGTGTTAACATATTCCTTCTGAAGTCATTAGAAGGAATTTGGTGTGTAAGCAGTCACACATGGGAAAAGCAGGAGGTGCTGGAGGGAGACCACATTTACGTATGAGTTTCTGTCCCTTGGCATATGCTGATCTTTAATTCCTGTTTGTTACATATCGCATATATATCTGGGTTTCTGTCCCTTGCCATTTACTCTCTTTAACTGTTGTCTGGGGTATTTTTGTGTTTGTTTTGGTGTTGGTTTTTTGGGCGGAGGTTTCTTGGTTTGGTTTAGGGTTTTTTTATCTTCTAATTTTTGCCTAATCACTGAAATTTCATTAGTAATGGTATTCGGCACAAGTGCCCAGGCACTAGCAGTGGGGAGCTGGAGGGGTGGCATCTGTGGGGTGAGACCAGAGGCTGACCCATGCTGGACACAGGCATTGCCAGCCAGCTCCAGCGGACCTACTGCAGGGCACAGTTGTGCTTCTGGGAAAATGTATTTAAGAAAGTGCAAACTGAGGAAAAACAGAGTAAGAAGCATCCCTGAAAGCCTTACAGTGAAAGACAGAGTGGGAGGCAGCGCTGCAGTCACTGGCGCAGGGATCCATCTGCAGTCCATGGAGGGCTCAGGCTGGAACAAGTTTATCCTGCAGGACTGTGGCCCATGGAGAACTGACACTGGAGTAGGGGAAAAGTGAAAGGAGGAAGGAGCAGAAGAGAGGGGTCATTATCAACTCATCTCAGTAACCAAATCCATCCCATTCTGCTGCTCAAGGGAGGAGGGCTGGGGAGGTAGAGGTGTTAGGAATGAAGATGTGAAGTTGAGCCAGGGAAAATGAAGAGAAGAGGAGGTGATGTTCATATTTCTTCCTTGTTTCTCACCATCCCAGTCCAATTTAATTGGCAGTAAATTGAATTAATTTTGCCCGAGTGGACACTGTTTTGCCCACGGTGGTACCTGGCAAGAGATCTCTGTCTTTACTCAACCCATGAAATTTTCCATCTTATTTTTGTCCCCTGTGCTGTTGAGTAGGGGGAGTTAGAGAGTCGCTGAGCAGGTGTCTGTCAGCTATCCAAGGTCAGCACACTACAGTAATATACAGATTTGAAAGACGAGGGCAAACTTGTATTCACTTCACCTGTTCACTAGGTATAAACTATGACAATAGTACTTGGAAGTTACAGCAGTACTATAAATAACCCAAAGTCCAACAAAGTCCCTACAGAAGCTCACTGAAAAAAATTCCTCAGGTTGAGAAACTGCTTGACCAACTGCATAGCTTTCTCATCCTTTTTTTTCCCTGAACATTCCTCCAGGCAAAGAGTGTAATGGCTTTATTTTAGTTTTGGTTAAAGGCTGAACAACCTCTTCCAATTGCTGTCATTGGAATCTATTTAAATTTGAGACTCACTACATGCTGTCAATTCAGGACTGCTGCCAATCAACATGGAAGACCCTTGTATGAACCCATGGTTTCTCAGCTTTATCAGAGTAATTCACATTTGGACTCTTTCCCTACTTGCACACCTCTCTGCCCTGAATCTCTCTTTCCTTGCCAAGTCATGTAAACCTCTGAACTTTTTTCCCAACTAATTTTCTGGACTTCAAATAGAAAGCAATATAAAAGTTGTACCATTAACCTGCATCATCCCTTCATGCTACAGCTGAGTTTAGCCACGTTAAAGACTCAAAAGAGAAACTTTACTTTCCAGAACTGGGAACTTTACTTGTTTCCCTGAAATGTTTTCTTTGTTAGTGTTCACTTTTCCCCACAGTGCCTTCCAGTGTCAACTTTCTGGGTGAGATTCAAATCAGTTATTCCAAACATTTATATATGAGGCGAGCTTTGAGACTGGGATGGCTGTCTGGGCTGGAGGTAACTTCCTTAGTTTGTTGGTGCATTTCTATTCTCAGACACGATGTGCTGCTGTTGTGGTTTTTCAATGCGTCAATAAGATAGGATGCACAGACCATGTGATGGATTGATATTTGTCCACTACAGGTAAAAGAAAAATTGGCTTGTATGGCAGGTTAATCATAATTTTAATCAACTATATCAAATCATCCTACTGATAAGAATGGATTAGTTCTGTGAACAATTTTTCCCCCCCCTCCCTAATTTCAGTTTGGGTCCTATGAACCTACAGAGTTTGAGGGGCTTATAAAATGCAATGGCTTGTATTTTCTGAAATTATTCAACTAATAATTATATCTGTTTTGATACACAAAATAAGGTACAAGTTTCAGTGAACTGAATTAAACACTGGTGAAAAATGTGGGTGGGGTGTGCCTTCTCTTGCTGACCTCTGTGAAAATCACTAACTGTGGGTTTATAGCTGTGCACAGTAAATCCTACTGAATTTTCTTTCCTCCTTCTTGAGGAAATAGATCTTCAGTCTCCATGTGGTCCTAATCTCCCTCTAGCCTATATTTCTAACTTAGACCTCTAGAAAACTACAAAATCCTACAAAGTTTTCCCTGCTGCTTTCGCATATTCATTAATCTTACTGTAATACAGAAGTACAATGATGTATTTCCTCAATGCCTCCTTTCTATTGCTGTTGGTCCAAAATATTGTTGGTCTGTACCTGATTCCTATCTTTGCACTGAATTATGTGCAAACTAAGCTCTCTCCTGAGCCCATCCCCTCTATCTGTGACTAATGGAGTGTCACACTGTCAGTGGCAGACATCAGCCAAGGTGGACCAGTGGGTGTGTACACACTCTCTCCAACCTGTGCAGCTCGGCTTTAAAATTAAGCCAGGTATTTTCTACACGAAAGATCAAATCCATATACTAAGGCAGAAAAATGCAAAGCCTCAATTTATATGAGGACCATTTCCTCTGCCACTATACAGTGATGGCAGTGGCCACACACGTATCTCAAAACATTTGAGCAATGCAAATCACACACAAGTAAGGAAAGGTCAATTAATAGCTGCAAGAGTTACTCAATTTTATAAAATGTTATATTCAGGTTCATGTTCATTTTGTTTCAAGTACTGGATTTTGGCTAGTTGAAATATAGAACTAAATTTCATCTAGTTCGAAAAAAAAAAGAAAAAGGGAGAAAAAAGGCAGACAGTAGAGGTTCTCTGTGAAAGCAGTGACTTGTCCTCTAACTGGACGGCAAATACATACTGCTTCAAAGTCTGTTAAGGTGATAGACATAAACTGTGGCTGTATTTAACTGTTATTGCATGAAACTGATTTTGAAGCACACTTTTTATAATGCTACTTCTGAGTTACCAGTTTTCTGAAGTGAAATGGCTCATTTTAATGTGATATAGATGAAATTCGCTTGTGTTTGAGGAGCACAGAGGTTTAAAAACTGCTGTTTTTATCACCTGGCTGGTAAATATGACTAAGCGAAATACTGAAAATAGGACTCCAAATTTAAGATTGCAGTGTACAGAATACCTTTTGAATGTTGTTTAGTTCTAAAGGAGCATTTTATGGAATCCAGAAGGAGAAACTGTCTCACACTGGCAGTGCATATTTATTTTGTTTTCTTTTTTTGTCATTACAAGCAGGATGTGGATACAGACATTTGAAAAAAGACATCTTTAGATAGGAAATAGTCTGCTGGCCCATGGAAATCCATACCTAATACTGGAGGAGGATGTCTTAACTGAGTAAACAACTTAGCACAATAAAATCATCACAAATTATGCAATTATTTGATGAACAAAGATCATCTTTTGACACAAAGGTCAAGGTGGGGAAGAGTGTGTGAAATGTTGCCATTTGAACAGTGAGTTTCTCTACAAAGCAATATTTCAGGATGTACCAGCTCTGTGGTTAAGATCTCACTCTTACAATTTTTGTTGAATTTTTAACAACCAAGTTGATAGACCACCAAAGAATGTCACATTTGATGGCACAGCCAACCTATGATCTACTTCAGGTTTCCACAACTATTTCTCTATCTCGTGGCACCTACTGCAGCTGTGGAAGTTGTCTCCCTGTGGTTCCAGAAGTAGGTACAGAAATGTGGCTGAAGTGTTTAAAAGTTGAACTAATAATATGTTCTTGATTTAATATCTAAAATTTCTTTCTTCTGCTATGAAATCAGCAGCTTTTAGACACAGTCTAAAAGTGGCCACACCAGGAGGTGACATGAGTGGGAGATCATTCTCTACCAAACACAATGTTTTTTCAAGGCAATTAAGAGTTCAGTATCCCATCCTGGTCCAGTTAAGAGGCTGCTGTGGAGAGAGGCAGACTTTATGATACAGGGCAAATTCTTGGTTCTGTCACTTTCAATGAAGTCCTATTGTGGATAGTTTGAGTTGTGCTGTCCAAACATGCACTCTAGTGCAGAGCAGCGCAGAAATGAGTGAATTCTGTGTCGGACTTGCACATTCCACATTGAGGGCTTTCATAAAGACTTATAGAAAGCACCTCTCATCAGGCTATTCCTAAACAGCTTGAGGGGGTAAGATTTTTTCCCCCCATGGCAACAAAGCGTATCAATTGTCTTGGGTATGTGTATGCCTTTCACCTCCCACCCCCCATACACCAAATAAGCACCTGTGTAGATACTGGCTGCTGTTCTCTTAGCATTGTTTATGTTGTTACTAATTAGCCAGGCTTGTGATGCGGCACTCTATCATTTTCTTCCCCAAGGATCTCAGAAAAGGTGCACTTAGAAAATACCTGCCAGTCATTATTTTTCAGGCTGTTAGGAAAACAATACTCTTTTTCTTCCCAGTTTTCCAACGAAACCACTTGTTTCATGTTAATTTCTTGAATTGTAGTTAATTATATCAAATCAGACACTTCCAACAGCTTCAGTTTTTTTAAATAATAGACTTTTTCTAGCTTGGAATAGGAAACTGTTGAAAGTGAAAATTGGGTGTTTTTGAGACAACACTGAATCCTCTTTCACCATAGTTTCTGCCTAGAGCATTTCTTAGCCTTCTTATCCTTGTCCCCGTTTCTCCTTTAAGACCATATCACAACATTTCCAAATTTTTCCCTCAGCGTTTTTGTTTATGTTTAAAAGTAATCTTTAACACTAGCAACTTTTCAAAATGATGTGCTAGTTTTGACAGTTTTTATGTAGTCTAGGGGAGATCTACATTTGGTTGATTCATTTAGACTATTCTATCCTGAGTATTGAAAGTCTCCTATTCACCAGAATTTCTGCATAATTTCTTTGTGTTCAAACCTTTGAATCGGGATTTGGAACCACATTTTTGTACTGTGTTTCTTGATAGTGAATGCCCTGGGCTGTCCATTGGGCGATAAGTATTTCTGGTATAAAGAACTACTAAGGGCACTGGCTTCATGTGTTTCAGGTGATGTGAGCCTCAGTTTATTCCTGACCACTGTGGCAGAAAGCATAGGACCTGTGGGAGTAGTCCAAGCCAGTATAATGCACTGATCCTGCAAGATTTGCACAAAGACCTTCTACCTTTGAGTACCTCTTATGTGACACAGGTGCCCCCATTTCTGCAGTTTCTTACCTTTTAGCAGTCATTAAGGGGCTTATTAATTGTTCCTCTATTGCATTTTAGTGTAAATCTCAGGTCTGATTGAGGTCACGTGGAGAGATTCTTTCAGAAAGTTATTGACAAAAGTCTTCAATGCCAGCAGCACGCCTTTTAGAGCACAGATAGTGCAAAGCATTGGGTATTCAGGGAAAAAACACCACTACAGTAACAAGTGCACAAATATCAACCTACCTGGTAGCCTTATTTGTTGTAAGGAGCAAGAAGAGAGACTGCCCCCCACTTGATAAAGCTGACGTATCTTTTGCACTCTACTTACAAGGACAGCTGGATTATAAGGTGGTCATGTAACAAAGCCTGAAACTTACTTTGATTAGACGTAGAATCTAAAAAAGGAAGAAAGATACAAAAGGGTGAGGAAATCCTGTTCTTAAAATGTAGATGTGCAAGGAGTGGTTTCTGCATACGGAATGACTGAGCAGGCTTGGACAATTCAGCTTGCAACAGAGGGGATGTAGTGGGAGGATAGCAGAGATCAACAAAACAAGGAGCAGTATGGAGAGAGTGCTGATTGTAATTTCATCTAATATAAAACATAGGGCACTCAGACCATGGAAGAACCAGGGTCAAAATGAATGCAAGGAGATGGTTTCTTCACCCCGAGATAAAGTAGCTGCATGGAACTCCTTGGCAAAGGATGCTGTTGATTTAAAATGTTTGCATAGGTTCATGAGGAGAAAGAAGAAATGTTTAGAAAACAGATCCATTGAGTATTAGTAAGTAAGACAAGCCCCATCACTCTCAAGAAATCTGAGCTGAAAGCAGACTGAGATAGTAGCCAGGAAAATGTTGTTTACTCTGCCCTTTTCTCAGTCAGGCACCTGCTTCTGGCCACTATCAGAGACAGAGGCCTGGAGGGGCCCTTGGACTGAATCAGCACAGCCTTTCCTGTGTTCCCCAATCAAACCTGACATTGCTCATTGTGAGACTCTGCTAAATAGAGATCATCTTCATATTTTGCTCTGAACCATGAGAGAGGACTTCCTCTCTTTAGTCCGTGGCTGAAGCAAGCTTTGTATCCCATCCACTGAGCACTGAGTCCCAGTGAAAGATGGAGGCCACTTTGATCCCCTTCGGGGACCCAAGCTCCAAGGGAAAAGTTTGCTATTTTCATCACACAGACTTACCTAACATAGAACATATATTAGCATATATCAAATGTTTCAGTATAGATTACTGCAACATAACCTATCATCAAAGATTTTATTCATGTGAAATGCCCAACAAGAGGGAATGATTTTATTTGCCACCCAGATCAATTTCCAAGAGACATCTAATGCTGAGTTTCAGAAATTGCCTTCTTCATAAAAGGCAAACCTGACAGATGCAGGTTCTGTGGCTTTAAATTACAAAACCTTGTAAAGATATATATATATATATATATATATATATATATATATAAAAGAGAATGTAATGCTCTAAACCAAAAGCAAATAAAAATTCAATGGGCCTTCATATACTGGTTTTTGTACTCAGAAAGCAAGGTTTAATAAAATTCTTTAATTTTATGGCAGAAGACATGTCAAGTGCAGTTTACATTTCTCAGCCAATAATCATATTTTCTTGCAAGTGGCTGATACATTTATTTTTTAGAGACAGACACAACAAATAATAAGTGTTTTTATTTGAGAGGAGAAACAAGCATTTTTATCAAGATGAAAGGGGCATAATAAATTTATGAGACCTCACATACAGCTATAATATAATAAATTAGGAGGATTAATGGAATTGTGGGCTACAGTAACCCTCACTAGTAGAATGCCTATTTTATGGAGCTTGATAATACAGTTTATCATTGACTCCATGGGAATTCCCACAATATATTAGCCGTGGTGTAACAATAAAGCACACACAGTAAGAGGCATGTCTCTTTTGACACACATTCTCTTCCCACACTTATTTTACCAGGGAAACAACTCCGGTGCAGTTTAATTAAACTGCACCGCAATGAATTAGTCCAGGTCTTAGCCCCCTGACAGTGAGGAGCCTGGCATTACCACAGGGGGCTGTCCCCTTGTGACACCAGAGACTGCAGAAAACCTGGGAAAAAAAGTGTAGGGTCTCTCAAGTGACATTGTCACTGTGCAAGGCCTTAGCTGTCAATCACAGGATCTGAAAAAAGCCCCAAACCCTTTGCATTCAACTTTATCTGCTACATTTGTTCACTTTGATCTGACCTTTGGGAGAAGATCAGAAAGTGACATGGAGAGAGGTACTTAGACCTCCTCATTTACGAAGAAAGTGGCAGATAAAACTCCTTGCCAGTGGATATTCAGTTGACAAGGCTTTTAGTTACCTCCATGATTTTTACAGTTTTCACGAATGGGAATGAATCAAAATCACAATTCTATAGAAATTTTTTTTTATTCTCTTTTTAAGAGGCAGTGGCACAGGCCAGCATCAAGATCTGAATCCAAGTGGAAATGTTTAGGTTATGTGAGCAGATGGGAATCACACCGCTGCAGCCCACAGGATTCCTTGGTATTACACAGGCCATTGGACTGCCTGACTTTGTCCATAATTCTTTGAAAGGGAACATAGCTTCCTAGAAAATAAAAGATGCCCTCTGTATTTAGACATCAGCAGGGACAGAAAGGTCATGATAGTCTTCTGGAACTGTGTGACAGGCTTGCAACTATCCCATTTTGAAAAGAGATATCTAATTTTGTGGATGAGTTTATCAGAGTTACACTTGTTCTATGACACCACAGGATGGTGTAATGGCCTGAGTTAGATCAACTGAAGACTAATCGGTCACGAAATTTCTGTTTGCTCAGAGGGTGCAACCAAATCACCTTAACTTGAGTACAGGGAGGTCTTCAGTCTCCCAAGAAATCACATTTTTCATTCCTTTAATAGATACTTCGTATCTTGTATCTGTCACTAGTACGTTAAAACAATCATAAGGTGGTATACTTTCCAAAGAAAAGGAGTTGATAATGATTTTTGAACCACAACAATTGAATTGTATAATCTCTTGATCTTGGAGGGACATTTAATACAGACAGTGGTATTTCCCTAGAGCCAAATGTTGGAACGTATAGAAAGGTAATTCCCAATAACACAGCCAAACGGTCATCCATTATTTATAGATATGCCTGCATGAAACCTTTTATTAATTCACGAGATTAGGAGTAGAAAACCAGAATTTCATCTTTTAAAAATGCGTTTTTAGTGAAAGTACCTTGGTGGACTTAGCTTAACACTTTTTTGAACATCTACACTACAGAGGAATTCATTAGACAATGGCAATTAGATCTCTAATCATTTGGCACTGCTGGAATTGCTGCACTCTATTTAAATGCCAGACGTGGTACCTTAGTGATTGGTTCATCCTGTCGCCACGTTTCCATCGGCTACGGAGCCTGAGAAATGACAGTCACATTAGATGTCATGTAAAGCATCTGACCTTGCTCTCCCAGCACTTGATCTCTGCACTTCAAGCGGACATTTATCATTGTCCTGCAGAGGCAGAGCTCAGGTGGTTCAGATTCACCACTGGTTTTCATGTTATAAAGGCATTATGACATTCCCTTAACTTTATCATTTTGCAAGAGGAAAGGAAAAACGATTTTGTTGCCACCTGGCTAGGTGAATTTACTCAGTGGAGGGAGAGAAAAGCAGGTTCCTGTGGGTCAAAAGAGTGGAAACTAGAGGTGTTGAGTCTTGGAGGACATACTTTCAACTCAAAGAAATACCCAGTGCTTGTAAAGGCTGTGCTAGTAGAGTCAAAGACTTTTATTAATCAATATTCGCTGCTTTGTTCTTTTTATGACACAGGGAATGCAGAGGTCAGAGATTTTCAAGTGGAATAAACATAGCAGATAACAGCAGCCATAGCTGCCACACAATAGTCCCTCAGCTTCAAAAGGAACAGAAAATCCCATCTGTAGCTAGTAAATTTTCCATTACAGTTCTTTCCATATTGGATGTAACTGCTGTGCCTTTAGTTATCCTCTCAGATATGCACATGAGGATTCAGGAGGACTTCAGTTAGGTCCCTGTGAAGAGTTTGATTCACTGGGCAATTCCCCAAAGGGACCCAGCAGAGAGCCTTTTTTTGTGTGTGTGTTTAAGTCTCGTGAGGAAGCCGGTTGGGACTCTCTCAGATACTGGTTTCTCTGGGTAGCAGAGATGGCTTAATGCAAACCATGGGTCTGAAAGGCACAGTTAATGCCCACCTCTGTGGATAAACTGACTGGCTGCCTAAAGTGGTGGGGAAAGTTTGCATCCAATTTCAGGCTGCAAGTTTGGGGCATAACTCTTCTTGAAGGGATAAATTCACAACTGAAATGTCTTTTAAAAATAAGGTCTACAAAAGTGGGTTGATCTCGTTTAGCATGGTGGTTTTTACAGGGACTCTACCTGTTATTCTCCCTCATCAATGCTACTCGCAAATGCTTTTCTTTTGCAGGCAAACAAGGAAAGTGGCATTTACAAACATCGTGTTGTCTGAGTACCCACTCTTAATGTTTTCATGATCACAGTTTTTATCCCATCCATTAACCTCATTTTGCCTCAGTAGTTAAACAAATTTTGCTGCAATTACGGAAAAATACAGATAAAGATAAAAGAATACAAAGTAGCTGGGAACATACTGTAAAATTCAGACTATTCAGATTTTATTTCTAATCTATTTGCACTTGCCTATCAATTTTTTAAAATACTTAGATACTAATTGATAAAATTACTGTTCAGGAACAGGGTAGAGTTTACTGTGAAATCCCACGTTATTACTGTTACTTTTTAGTTAACTTTTCAGGAAGAGATATGGGACTTCTTCCACTGAATTCAGTCTCTCCACCCCCCACGTTGGTGACACTTGTCACCCAGAGGTTCTCACTGTTTTTAGGGCAGAGCTGGGACCCTTTCTGATTTTGTTCAGAACTGATTCTGGAAGCTTAAGTGTTGTGAAAATGAGAATTTATAGTTTTTTAAAGTTATCAATAAGACCAGCATAGTTAGAATGTAAACCACAAATTAGCTGATAAACTCACACTCCAGCACAATGCCTTACTGTGCGGATAGAGGGACATTTTGATTCTTTGAGAGGCAGGGCAGACTCCATCCAAGTATGCAAGAACAAAGGGAATGCTGTTTTGTCTCATGATTCCCCACCACAGTTGTTGGCTAAACCTACCTGCAACTTCTTTATTACTGCTACCAAGTTAAAAGAAGTTTGAAACCCTTTTTCCTATGCTGAATTGAAACAATGAAGGGTAAAATAACCCAGTCTACAACCAAGCTACAAAACATACAAATTTGACCCATGAGTTACTAAGAGAGCTTATATGATATGAGACTTGTCTTACCATAACATTTCTTGCCACTGTGGTCATGTTGATGGGATAATCAGTCCTAGTGTGAGTTATGCATCCAGTGCCAAAGGTGAGAGTGAGAGTCAAGGTCAACGATCTGACAGTGGTGTCCACGGCAAAGGGGATTTTTGTGACTCACTCTTCTCATCGAGGGAAGGAGCACGATGTTCTGTCAGAAACCCTTTACTTTCTTACTTTACTTCTGACTAGATCTAGTTCCTTCCTCAATTACTGAATAATTTCTGTAATTTGAAATTGTAGGTTAAATATACTGTCATGATCTGATGATCATGTCTGATCATGTAGCTTTCATTTATACAATATTATTTTAGGGACACAATGGTAGAGTGAATGTAAAATTCTATGTGAAATGGTCAAACCATCTATCTTTTATGCTATAGCTTTCATAACAATACAACTTAAGCCAGGAAAACAATCCATAAATTTCAGAGCAGTGAAGGAATATTTGTAAGTCTCTCATTGCATTTTGCGTGGATGAAGTCTTCCTGTATTTGAACACACTAAGGGAAAGCTGAAATTCACACCTGTGTAGTTTCTTTTCTTAATTGCTGTTTTCATGGATAGGTGTTTTTAAGAGGCTGTAGAAATAAATCTATTTGCAGCAAGTTTATCAGCTGTGCTAATGTAATTCTTGATGTCTGAATGCTTTGCAGAGCTCCAGTTGAATTTGAAGGCCATGTTGAGACCCTGTACCTGTGCTTGAGACTAAACGCAGTTGCTGTTCAGTAGCTGGGCCTCCTGCAGAGGATCTTGACATCAAAGAGACAAACTAGCTAAGTCATAATTAGCCCCAAGCTTGTTTGGTGTAAATTGTAAACAATATATCAAGTTGACTAATTGTAATGAGTCTAACTACCAGACACTGAGCCTTAGGGATTGGCGCGCCTTGTCGCCGCATTAGCTCCTGATACGGCATTTGAGAGCGGAGCAGCGCACGGACTGTGTGCCGGGAATCCCAGCACTTGAACCCGGCGCTGCTCAGGGACATCCATCAATGTCGGCAGCGGGTAGGAGTCAGGTGCCCCTGCTTCTTGCACAGAGCAACCCAGCTGCAGGATTTCTCACATTAATCTGCGCAATTTGGGAGAGTCTTTCAGAAGTAAAAGGGTCGAAAGCCACCAGAAGAATTGTCAGGAAAGTTACAGGCTCTGTGTTTGCCGCATTTGGTGACCCAAGCTGTCTTTTGAAACATGACGTTTTATTAAGGGAAAAACTTAGCCCCTTCCTGCCTGTTATGTTTCAAAATACGCAAGTGCCCAGAGGCTGAAGTAACTAATCTGTGAGAGGCTCACTAAATATTTATTATTTACCCAGAATAATTTTCTTGACATAATACAAAAGCAAACAGCATTAACTCTGTTGGAAAGAGCCAATGAGTCTTAACAAAGACCAGAATCCCTTGGACTAGTAATTTTGTCTGACTGACACAGATTCTCTGTACTGCTACACTATCCCTCTTCTTCAAAATTGCGGGTTCAAAGGCTGTGAGAGGCACAACATGAGAAATGCCACACTGTTTGGGCGTCTGCACCATTACAGTACCAACACATACAGGAATAGATCAAAGATTCCTAATGGGATGAATTTTGATCAGTTCATAATAACTCTGAATGTAGGAAAAAACCCCACATGTTTTCAGTAATGTGTAGTGATGTAAAGGAAGAAAGATGAATGTACTTGCAAACCAGCAGACAAGACAAAAAAAAAATGCCCTTACGGTTTTTGGCGAGTCCTTGGCAAGTTTTTAGCAGCCCACCTTTTTTAACAAGCTATTTCTCTCTATTTATCCTTACTAAGAAAAATCTTCCCTGTTTCTCAATTAAGTATGCACTTGTAAGTATATGAAAAGGTATGAAAAAAGGAAAGCATTTTTAGGAGCAAGGAACTTTTGATACTGAACTATGGCTTGAGAGGAAGCAAATTAGGGAAGCTGCAGGAATCTTTCAGAATTCAACTGACATACACACTGGAGCATCAAATGTCTGTTTGCAAGAGTTAAGGACAGGTTCTTTCATGACTCAGTCACAGCTCTGCCCTCTTACTTCACTGGAAAGTCAAAATATTATTTCTGGCTTCTAGGAGCAGTGGGCATAGTTTTTTTGCCATCCAGGCCAGCTCCAATCCTGACCAAGTCATCTTAAGCTGTAATTCTGAGCAGACTTTCTCTCAAAGCCAGAGAAAAGCACCCATGGAATACTTTTCAGTCTCAAAATAAAAAAATAAAAAGGAGAAATGCTACCTTCAGTCTCACAAGGATCCATTATGAAAATGCAAGACTTTTTTTCCTTCCCTTTGAATACATTTAGTGCAAAGCCAAGGAAGTTTGGAGATTGTGACTAGCTGCCCACCAGCATGGTGCAGAATCCACTCCTCCCATCCAGGCTTGTCCTCCAGAGTCACAGACAGGAGTGGGCAGTGCAAATGCATTCCAGTCATCAGCCATCTAGGTGGTTATCATACTAAGAAGAGAAGTTATGAGTTTTACTTGCTGGCTTTTAGCATAGAATCACGCTGGGGAAAAGTACGTGCGAGAGTCTTAATTTGTGAGCAGTTACCCTCCTGAAGGACAGTCATGTTTGTATTTGGCAGGATGGTTTTTGTAAATTATTTGTAGTGTTTGTGGAATCTGTTCAAACAGTATAAACCATCATTTCAACTATATTAAATTAAGCTCAGCCTGTAATACCCCTTCTAATCACTACATATTGTAGATACAGCTCCCCTTTGACCCTTGATTAATCTGATTGTGGTAATTGTTCATAAGTCATTCAGGTGTTTCTGGATTTCTCAGATACTTTCCAACACTGCAGCTAAAAATTTGCCATATCACAATGACAAACCTGGGACGTTGGTACTTGATGAGACTAAGGAACTATACAGTCTCACAAGCTCTGGAATGACTGGCTTCTAAAGTGAGCAGAGTTTACAGGCCAATTCACAAACACCAGAAACACTAAACAGAGTCAGTGTGTCTCCAACTGATACTGTCTGTGTTGGTCAGTCCGTGAAATAAAAAACAGTTTCTCCCAGGTGAGACTCGCTGTCCCCTGGAATCTGAAACCCAACTGTGCCAACTTGGCTGGTTTATTTTAGTGCAATGGGAAGAACAGTGAGTCTTTGTCATAATGACAAAGGTAGCATATTTGCTTGTCACCAAACCCTCCCCAAGAAGAGAGCACCAAAGATTTCAGTTTGAGACAACAATACTATCCCAGCACCCCAGAAAACTATTTTGAAGGGATACAAGATAATAAACAGGGACACGCTTGGCGCCAGGTCAGAAGTATTGTTAGCTCAGAAGGACAGTCATAGTTTCAGATGTGTAGCTCATGTCCCAGGCTCAAAATGGTTCCAACACTCAATAACATAAATATTATTATGATTTGCAGGAACACATTTTAGAATTACTTACAACTAACCTCGCTGTGCCACAGGGTGATAAATAACCTTATGACCCCTGTGCTGAGCTGATAAATGATCAGCCGGGCTCTGCCAGGCACACGCAAGTTGGTGCACTTTGGAATCAGCGTTTAATACCTGTATTAGACAACCTGCTGTTTGACAACAGGGTGTGCTCCCCTGAGGTGAGTCCGCGGAAGGGATGCATAAAGCAATTAAGGAGACTGTTATTCTAAAGGGCAATATCAGCTTACCCTTTTTATTATATTGATTCCCCCTGGAGAGCTATCACAGGGATCCAGAAAATTGAGCAATAAAAAACCACACCTTCATTAAGCCTGCATAGCCTTACTTTGCAGCAGCATCATTTTTAGCTAGTATTTTCATACCTCAGAAAGGGAGTTAGGTGGTTTCCCTATGGTTAATGTAGAAAGCTGAAGGAAGAGGTTTTCATTCTGGCCAGCCACTATTTTAATCGTACACAAAGATTGCATGACTGAGTTTTGCATGAAAAAGGGAATATGTCTAAAACACAAAAAGATGGCTGGGGCATGTGTGCTTTTTACAACATGGGCTGGAGAAAATAGCAGTTGAAGAAAAAAGTGTTAATTTGCAGCCACTTAACCACATAACTGAAATCTTTATTATAAATAACATGATTTTATCCTGTGTCTCAGCTACTGTAGGGTGGTGGGATCCAGCCCCTCATTTCTGCCTGAGTCTACATCTTCTCTGACCATTTGGTCAAGAAGAAATCCCTTGGCTCTTGTTAGCTGCCTTGATTCGAAAGGCTCTTCTGGTTTGTTTGGGATTTTTTATTATCCATTGATAGCATTATTTAGCTCTTCTTCTAAATCTTGAGATGATCAGTCTTCCCTCTGGCTTAAATGGTTTTATTGATGACATGATTATTTCAAATTCTGTTATAGTCTTTTGGAAGTGGTCACTGTGGGTACATTTGCTTTTACCTCTTAGAGGCTCATGTTTCCCAACTTTAGTACTTTGTGGTATTTTACCTAAAACATTTTGTGCCTATCCTGTGAAAATGCAAAGAGTGAAGCTGATAAACTGGGACTGAATACTTATACAGACATTCACAGGTTCTAGAGCATAAATACATGTACACTGATGTTCATTTCAGTATTGGACCCATTTAAGTTAAAGCTGTGATAATGAAACAGTCAGTTGAGTAATTTTAAGTTAATTGAAGACAAGTGAATCAATGTACAGTACTCTTTGTAATCACAGGAAAGAGAACATGCATCAAAACTTGAGTTTAGGTAACATGCTATAGCAGAATGAATCCCACCATCTATACTTATAAAACAGTTTAAACATTTTCACAGCTGTATTCTTTAAACATCCCTTAAAGTATGTAGTCCCTTGGAAAAATACAGCCCTGCACTAAGATCTGACTGTGTAACCACAAAGAAAATGCAGGATGGCAACATCACTGTTTCCCTAAATGCACAAAGGAAGTTTAATTCTGCAGTAATTTTTGCATAAATGCTAAGATCCTGACTTGGCTTTCAAAAGAAGGGGAATGAAAAAATGTCCCTGAGATTTTTCTCTTGGCCCAGTATTAATTTCTAGAAAAAACTGATAATTGTAGTTTTCTTGCTTTTTGTAGTAATTGCTGTAGGAATCTCTGACCACATTCAAACTGATACGCCAATATTTGATTTTTTGCCTCTGTATGGAGCACAGCATTTTGTCACGACCTGCCTTTCTACTCTCTCTTACAGTACACTTGTTCTTTTTGTAGTTTGCTGTTTGCCTGGCCTTGGTGGTATATCCCTCAATTTAAAATGACAACTAAGCCTATTAGTGTGCATTATCATCTGTATACATTACTACAGGAAAGAAAAAACCAACACAGTTAAAATGCCTTTATGAAAATTCATTCTCAGATTTATAATTGTGACAATTAGTATCAATTAGTGATCAGCAGGTAGTTAGGAGTGGTGTTTTAGCCATCAGTGATCTGTCCAAGCAATAGAGAATAGTGTTTTCCTGATGCAATTTATTAATGATTATGCTGATTCCTCTTAGCATCTGTGGTTCATGTGTGGTGCCCACACCTTGCTGGATATTGGTGAACCCTCCTGCTGTCACCACTTCCTTTGAAGACTCTTATTCTCCTCAACCTCTGCGATACCTGCTCCCAAACCAGTTTATGCAATTGCTGTGGGGAAACACCTTTGTATAATTTGGATTCATCTGAGAACATACAAACTAGCAGGAGTTATCATACCTAGGTGTCCCAGTTTGTAGACTTGCTATGTGGTTGGGTAAGAAATGTTTTGTTAACAGTCATTTACTTTGAACTCACCCTTTACTTATTCCAGGGGGAAATGCTAGCAAAAATATGTTTAAGGCATAGGTGCTAGCTGTTACTTTTTCAAATATTCATAAAATACACAGATAAAGGGAAACACAATATCTACTTGTATTGAGACTAAATGTGAAATGCAATTTTATTTTTTTTTCCCCAAGGCCTCAGTTGATTCAGGAAACTGAGCTGACTCACCTTTACAACTCTCAGCTCCTGGGGGAACCCTGGTGGAAACATGTGGACAGTGTTGGGGGCATGGTAATTTTAAACCAGCTGTCCCAGCCTTTTATTTACTGACCTGTTTAATGTGCTACTGACTAGTCAGGTATTTGCTACTGCTGTGTTTAAGAGAGGGATCTGGCACTTCCTTAAGTAGATTAAATTTGGTTGTCACTTTTTTGGAGATGCAAAATTATTTTTGTCAAAGCAGATGTCATCTCTTGCACTTGACTGTCCAGTTAACAAGTCTGACTCAGCAAGGGGTAAAACTCAGTTTTCCTGACTTGGTTCTATTGTTCTATATCTTAACATGTAGCTCATTATTAGGTCTTAATTAGACCAGACATCACTTAGTGGTGTCAACAGGTTTGGGGCGATTATTCTCCTAGGCCTCTTTTTTCTGGCATTGTCACATCAGTGATACAATCTGTAAAGCAAAGGTTTTGGAGTGGCAGAAAGAGGGGCAGGCTGGTTTTGGTGAGGGGAGCTTTAAGGAAAATTGTAAGTAAAACTTTTAAAATGAAACTGGATTGCTAGAACTATAGAGGTTCAAAACCATAAATTTATCTAGTTCTGTTCAAAGTCAAAATTGGTGTTCATACAACAGGACCAAACACAGGATTAAAATGCAGATGGATCTCAATCCAAAATCTGTATACATGCAGCAGGGTATTCACGTATTCATCATCAGGAACCTCTAGGTAATGAGCAAGGAGGAACAGAGAAGCAAGCTGAATTAACTTCTCCCTTCATCCTTGAAGGCACCCAAAAGTCTTGAGCAGAGTTGCCGTTTTTATCTGGCATCTCCTGGATAGAGGCATGTTCAATGCAGCACACGTCCATGGGGAGCCTGAGACGTCCGACCTTCATGTGTGTGTTAAATTGAGGAAGAACTGTAACTACTGCACACATGCTGTGTCATCAGCCTGTGCATGTGTAAAAGCCACTGGTGTGAAATTTGCATTCAGAACAAGAGGCTCACGCTAAGTGGGGCAGCCTGTAAAAACCTAGACAAAAGGTCAGAGCCTTTGCATCCCACCTGGAGAAAATCTCCAAGTGGAGAAAGCAAGTGTGTCTGGGAAACAGGGACAGTCCTACTCTTGCTACTGTTTGGGATAGCCATTCTGTGATCTTGTAGGGACAGACTATGCCTCAAAGGATACTGTTATTTTCAAATAAAATTAAATGTCTAGTTCTACGATAAATTATACTTGATGTGTTGCAGCTTCAGGGACTGAAGTTGATGATACTGATATCCCTGGTGAAACTATGAAGGTTGATTTTCTAGCTAGGATGCAAACTGCACTGGCTAAAACAAGCTTTTTGGATTCTTTCCCCGCCCCCCCTCCCTCCTCCCCCCCTTACAGTATGGATTTTTTGATGTAAAAATAAAAGGAAAAGTATATAGTCTTTGCTACATGATCAATATATATCTAACTCTTTATAGTTAAATTACCTAAACCAAATAAAATAAAGTTGTTCTGTTCTGAACAAAGCAATGAAAAGGCAAGAGAAATAAGTTGGATTTTTTTCACACCTCTACATCACAACTATGAGAAGCATTCAGGCAGCAAGATCATGAGTAGCATACACAACTGTATAATAACCTAGACAAATAAATAGAGGTGGATGACATCCTGTTTCATTTATGATGTACTGCATTGTAGAAGAGAGTGGCATTTTCTTTAGTTCAAATTCTAGTACAACAAATAGGTGTCCTATTTGCATATCATTTAATGAGATACAGTTTGTAAGAATGTGGAGTGCAGAAGTCACTTCTTTAGTATTTTGGTTAGCATGTGGAAATAGTGGCAGGTGCTTAAGTGTTCACTTACTTAACAGTGATCGTTTATGAGTATGTGTGTGAGAGAAGGCACACGTTACTAGGGATGCTTTCAAAATTGTGGCTCTGATGCACTGAGAAAGTATTAAGAGTAGGCTTGGGTTTACAATGCCAGACAAACAGAGATAAGCACTGTTAAGCTGCCAAAAAGTCAGAGAAAGAACATAAAATCATAACAAATCTGGTACTCTTCTGATCACAGGGACTCTTCAAAGAAATATAAACTGAGGGGAAAATTTTCTGTCAAATGTGTTTAAGAGTTACAGGCACCAGTTTTTCACTGTGGTACATTTTTTTGCTGTGAAACTTTTATCTCCAAAGTAACAGCAAAAAATACCCTTTATTTCCCTTTCCCACTTCAAAATGAGCAAAACAAACTGTTTGCAAGAACTGTGTTTTAAAATATCTCCTACAAATCAATACTCACAAATATTTGTCAGTTTCAACCTTTTCACTACTGACTTTTACTTCAGATTAAGAAAATCCAAATGACAGTTCCTGCACTAGTATTAATAAAAGTCAGATTTTCACAGTTTTGACAATAAAACACAAAAAGAATTAATGAATTTTACCAAATGAGAATTCAAAGAATTTGTGCATTTAACTACTCTAGTTTGATCCTAAGCTCTCTTTCCTAAATATATGTTAGGTCATGTTTCCCAAATGTATTCAGCCATGTGATATGTAGTACCAGCTCATTCATATCAGATGAAGTGTGACTGGAAATAAAGCTGAATCTTTTTAAGAAGACACAGTCCTTTGCACCATATTTCCAAACCAAAGTAGCCAAGTTCATTGTAGTTTTGCTACATTTCATTACTGCTCCTCTTCCTTCTAAGTGAAGACTAATGTAAAGACAATCACTAAAGAAGCAGCAATCATAATACCCTATACTAACTAAATTCAGACTTACGGCTACCCACAGGAGAAATACATGACAGATCCATTGTTCTGTATTAGCAGGATATTGTCCCAGTATATGAACACATGCAAACTTTGAAGGCTTTGAATATTTAAGGCAAGACACTAGTGGCTCATCCCAGTGGGAACCACAGAAAAGGGGAACCTGATTAAATTTAATGTCATTGTCACTTTTTTTTCCATTGCTAAGAATTATATAGGTAGCCATAGCTACCACACTGTTCAGACACCATGACCACAATATTCTCCCTCAGAGGTTGGCGTCAAGGGCTGAATTATTCACTCCAAGAATGCAATTCATTACTAGATGTGATTCTTGCAGATTAAAAGATTTGTCAGTACATAAAATACATGTACATATTCTAGCAGCTAATTTTAAAATCACTTCTGTGCCCTTGCTAACCTTAAAAGAAACTAGCTTTTATTAGTATTCTTAAGTTTGAAGCACACTTGCCCCTGCCCCACTGAGAAAGAGCTGAATTAACTGAGCAGCTTTTTACTGTACAACAAATTACGAAGTTGAAAACTAAGGTAGGAATATATAGGAGGCTACTTACAGACACAGCAATTAAAATAAGAATATTTTTAGACTAGTTTCTTAGAGATGTTTACCTGCTCAAATTGCCCCTTATCTATTGTTTATTCTGTCATATGAAATCTCAAATAAATATTCTGCTTAACTGTGAAAAGCACATAACACTGTTTCTCCACTGCTGTTTCTGTTACTAACTCCCGTCTTCCCCAGACTTGCCTTACAGTGCTATTCCTAAACTGGATAGACTAATTAGACTCATTTCCATCCCAAATAACTTCTGTGAGCATGCCTCATTTACCACTCACTGAGTTACATGAATAAAGAAATGTCTCTATCTATGAGGATCTGCCCAGTGTAAAATGACTGGTTCCTCTAATGTGTTCAGAGAATAACATTTTCTCCTGTATGTGATTCTAGTAACAGATTTCATCAATTTTCCTTTTGACTCACAAGGAAAATTGAGTTCTCAAATAAATCTCCAGCTCACGGTGCTGACAAAGTTTAACACCACAGCAATCCTTTCATGTATGTCGATTACTCTGACTCAAAACCAAAGTTCTGCTGGGCTTAGGGATGCGACAATGTCGAGCATGAGACTGGCCGGACCACTAACATTTATGCAACTTGATCCCAACAGGGAAGTTGATGACAGACAAAGTAGCAGAGTTCCCTATCCTATCCCCCCTAATTGTTTCCACCAAGTAGTGTATGGCAGGATTATCCTGAAGAGTTTGGTAAGTGAGCAGAGAACTGTTACACTCAGTGGTTTTCCCAAAACCTTTGAGTGCCTGGATTCTGTTCAGAGTCTGTAGGAGATGTGCAGGATGTTTTCTGCAAATCTTGCCATAAAGATATACAGGGTCTGTAGAGCCAGAGGCAAAATCTGAGAGCAGGGAAAAGAAACATAGATACAGATACTGAACACTTGTAAACTGGTCCCCTCACCAAAATGAACTTTAATGAATGAACAAAAGAAGTTTCTCTTTTTTAATGAAATTGTTAGTAGCAATTATGCTAGACAGAAGCAAGCATTTATTATTATTATTTATTTATTATTTATTATTATATTCCAGCAGTGATTTTTCTCAAATTAATTGGTCTGTTACGGTTTCCAGAAAAATCCATTATCCTATTTTGAATTCAAGAAAGGGCTTTCTGAATAACACAGGTAGTAATTTTTGAGTAGTTAATTTTCTAAGTTAGAAATAGTTAATTTAACTATTGTAGCTTCTAGCTTGCTAGAGGCCCTTACTCAAATCAGGTATTTTCTCCTGCAAAGAGTTCTTTGAAACTAAGGTGCCTACTCATAGCAGACGACTACCGAGCTGAACTAACTTATCACAAATATTGTGGTCGTCAGGACTTGGGGAGGAATCATCCCCCTGTGCTTGGTACTGGTGAGGCCACACTTCAAGCCCTGTGTTAAGTTTTGGGCCCTTCAGTACAAGAAAGACATTGAGGGGCTGGAGCGTGTCCAGAGAAGAACAATGGAGCTGATGAAGGGTCTGGAGCACAAGTTTGATGAGGACTGGCTGTGGGAGCTGGGGTTGTTTAGCCTGGAGAAGAGGAGGCTCAGGGGAGACCTTATCCCTCTGTACAACTACCTGAAAGGAGGTTGTAGTCAGGTGGAGGTTGGTCTCTTGTCCAAAGTAACATGCAATAGGACAAGAGAAAATGGCCTCGAGTTGCACCAGGAGAGCCTAAGACTGGATATTAGCAAGAAATTCCTAATGGAAAGGGCTGTCAAGCATTGGAACAGGATGCCTAGGGAAGTAGTTGAGTCACTGTCCCTGGAGGTATTTAAAAGCCATGTGGATGTGGCACTTGCAGACGTGGTTTAGTGATGGACATGGCCGTGCTAGGTTAATGGTTGGACTCAATGATCTTAGAAGTCATTTCCAACCTAAATGATTCTAACGATGAGGGAGTCAGACCCCCAGACACTCCATTTAGTAGGACCACAAGCACCACACAACTTTGCTCTCTTCAGAAACTGGAGCCCGTGTGGCGTCCAATAGCCATGCCATTTTCTTAGAGGTAACCCAAATCCCAGCAGAAAGCCTGAATTTGTGCCAGCATGCAGAGGTAGCACTGTCAATAGCTCTGACCTCCCAGAGGAATGTGCAATCCTGCAAGAGGATGGTCTGCCCCATGCTGGTCCGTCATGAGAGATGGAGCCCTGCCCCAGGTACTGCTGGTAGTGGGATAGCTACTGGCCTGCTGTCTCCCTCTCCCGCTGTATGGAGGGATGCTTGCACACTGACAGCCTCTCTCAAATACAGAAGCAAGATAGTCTGAAAGCAAATATTTCCCCAATGTTGTTTAAAGTCAATATTTTGAGCTGCTGTTTGGCCTATTTGATGACAGCCAGAGGTTGGAGGTCACCTACCTGTTGATGATGGCAGCAGGAGCACAGGAGGCAGAGTCAGCAATCTTCCTTGTCATTGTTCAACCAGATTTGTTTGCAGATTGAGTCTGTCAATCACAAAACTCATCCCATTCCCTTTGCTGGGAGCTTTCTGCTTGTACAGAAAAGAGGGAAACAGAAAATGCCCAATTCTTCTTTCAGATAACTCCTATTTTTAGTCCTTCTGAAAAGCATATTGCCTCTCTTAAAAATTTGTGGGAAATAACAGAGATAAATCCGGAGGCAGCCTGAACGGAATCAATTTGTTGCTAAACACTAAAGCTTCTGTCCACAGCATCAGCAAGAGAGGTTCCACAGAGGCCATCGATATAAAGAGTGAAGAAAGCCGGAGCGGCTGCTCCGCTCCGCAAAGGAAGCCTGGCATCTAGTGGACATTTAGCTGTGGCATCATTTCTGACTTGTTGCGTAGTAGAGCTGAAGGCTATCTATCCACCACCCAAAAACTGCTCCTGACCCTAAGTTCGTCTGCCTGACCACAAGGTGTAGTCAGCTTTGGTTCTAACTATGGGTAAAAATTAATTCCAACATTGAAATCTCACCCACTGCCACTAAAAAAGTTGAGCTCTATTATATATAGCTCCTTCGTGGAATTTGTACCATACATCCTATTTTCTGTGGGTTGTTTTCCCCACACCAAATGTACATGTGGAAAACACAATGTCAGAAAATACATGAGGAAATCATGCTGAAAATCTGCTCAGAAAGAGAGACACAAGATACCTGTAAAAGGTACTACAGGAAGGACTCACATTATTGTCATTTAATCTCAAATATTTTTATTAGCTCTTCCAACAAGATGTGACCCCCCCACACAAATTGCTTCTTTCTTTCCATTCCGAAATTTATTTGAACACACATCACTCTCTTTGAGTATCAAGTCAAAATTTAAATGCATTATGTTCCTTTCCTATTCTTATTCAGAGTTTATTCAAGGCCAAGATGCAAGTATGTGTCATGCTGCATAGCTACTTTGAATGGATTTGTTCCTTTTGCTTAGAGCAGTACTTTTCTGTACTTACTCATGCTAAGTTGTATCTTTCTATGCACTCAGCCCTATTAAAAATAGTAGGATTAATTTTAAAATAAGGTAACATGCAACATTAATAGAAGAAGAGAACATGATCCATGTAATAATTATTTTATATTTGCTAATTAAGATTGTATTACATTGAGGGATTTACAGTACTTTAGAAAAAAAATAAAATGAATCATTTTCTTGTAACTAATTCAGTAAGAGAACTGATGGATCTAAGCAAGAGAAAGAGGGGCGTCCTTCAGTTGATTTTGAGCGCTTTACAAATGCCAGTGGCAGTTTTCTCCCCCTGGTGGCCAGGAGAACGAGCTTGCTTCAGTTCCTTCATCAGCAACAGCATCCCTGTTCCTGCTCTCCCTCCTTATGAGCCTGACGACCCGATTTCTGCCGAAAAGTAAAACTGTTAGTGGGCCAGTATTTAGCACAGAAGTCATTCTTTGCTATCCATAGCAGCAGCGAGAGATTTCTCCAGAGTGGCCCTCAAGACATTAACGGAGAAGTAATTAAATTCTTGGCATGCAGATGATGGAGCCTGCCTTGCTCCAGTAAAAATTTTTGTCATAATTAGATTGTTTAACCAAATAGCCATAAGAAAGTGAAAGGCCTAAGAATATGCATTTTATTATTCTTGGTCTTTTAAAAGGAGAGAATGTACTTGAGAATATTTATTTTTTTTAAAGCTAAGACAGAAATGACAAAAATGACAAAAATATTAATGACTGCATGAGTATTCAAAAACTGAGCTGTCAGCATATCAGAAAGTTAGAAAATAAGGCATCATAGTACTTGCTAGGGAATACTTAGCAAATGGCTTATGCGATGTAAACAATATAATGTGTTTATTTGTGTTTAATGTGCCATGCCAATTAAGAGGCACATTTACATTTGTTTTCGTCCCAAAAGGTTTATTCTGTTTTAATTGAAAACCTCAACAAAGCCTTAAAATGTGAAGCAAGTCTTCAGAAATCCTTATTCATTACCCTCCTTGCCCTGCCATTCAAAAAGAATTTAATAAAAAGAGTTAGAAATTGGAAAAGCCCTGGAGATTAATTTTGTGTGGTGCCAAGCTCCTATTGAGCTGGTTCTCACAGTGAAAAAGGCACAGGAACAAACCAGGGAGAATATTGTGTTTATATGAGGTCATGTCCATTAGTTGATAGCTGCTCTATGGACTGCCGTGTCCACTTGTCTTCCCCACTTCTGGGGCCAGAGATGCATCAGTCAGATGATCTCTATGCTCCAGCTCTTGGCTTTGCTGGGATTGCAGGAGGAGAAGGAAAATTGCCTGTTTCCATGCTGGTCATGGTCGTCTGCCTGTCTCTCCGTCTGTCTTTTTTATGTTCATCACTAACTGTGGTTGGCAGCAGGGATAAGAGAACTGCCACCCCAGCTCTCAGCAGAGTAGTGAATACCAGACTTCAGCAACAGCTGTAGCATCTGTAAGGGGCCGTGAACTCTGCCTGCACAGCCAGGGCCTGTTTTTCCTTCCATCCCTGCATTACAGGGGCAGAGGCCATGGCAGGAAGAAGAAGAAGGTAGCTAGAGGCAGCAGTATTTACCTCTAGAAGCTGCAGTTTGGATCATCATAGCTTGAGAACCAGTTCCTTATTCAACATTTACCTCTTTCCTCTTTTTGTTCTTACCTTAAAAGCAAGATCTGGGATTTTGGGAGTTTGTTACATCCCTCAGAGTCTAATTACAACCCATACTGTAAATAGGCTCAAACATTGGTTTTTTTCTCATTCGTCATATCTACATATTGACCAAAGGAAACTCTATTAACTGTAATCTATCAACTGCATGGGCTTGTTCACATGATATTTTTGTCTTACATGGTAAAAATTAATTAAAAGGCTAAATTAAAGAAATCTTTCATGAGGTCTGTATGACTTTCTGAGTTGTCCTGTGTTGTTCTTGCTAAAACTGGATGCAAGAAGAGAGATTAGGGAGGTGGAAAAAGCATGCTAAGGAAACAGAGAAAGACTGAGAAATATTAATTTTTTTTTTAATGTTGTTGGAAGATGCTTCAGGAGATCATCCAGTTTTTTCTCTGCCTGAAGGCGGGATCAACTCTATTTCAGGTTTGACAGATGTTTGCCTAACTGATTCTTAGAAGTTCCAATGATGACGAATTCAGAACCCCACCAAATGTTATACTCCAGTGTTTAATTATCTCTATGATTTGAAAGAATTTCTTAAGCCTAATGTAGTCACTGCTTGTTCTGCTTTTCATGAAAATAGGGGACAGATGTTTCTCTACCCCCTTGTTGTACCTTTATGTGTACTTGAAGACATATTCTCCTTGGTATGCTTTACTTTAAATTCAGCACATCCCATTTACTTAACCTTCCCTTAAAGGCCATGATCTAGAGAAATGAGAATAAATGGAGATCTTTTATGAACTATCTCCAATTCAACCACAATAAAACAAACTATATGTCCTGAACTGGACACAGTGCTCTTGCCTTACTGACCACTGGGTGTAACATTTCTTCTTAAAGAAAAGAGCAGTCTTTGGGATGTACTGTTTTAATACAAACAAACATGGCATTTTCATTTTTCATAGTAGTGTGACCTGTTACCACTCCCAGCCCTGCTTCTGCAGAAGAACGGTTATGTGAGCTATTTTTTGTCTGCCCTGTGTGGAAAAGTGATTTTTTTGCTGTTGCATGACATGTAATTTTTTCTAGCAATTTCTTTAATTTGCAAGATCACTTTGAATTTTAATCTTAATTTCAGTGCAGAATCTCCAGCATGCTTACAGTCCTGTCTTGGTTTAGTGTCATCTTCAAACTGGGCACATACAGTTGGCATCCCCTGACGTGGGTGGTAAATACACGGATTTGACAGAAGCCATGTGAATACCTCCCATATGATAGATTCTTCTGTGTTGACCACTCATTACTGGGCCCTTCTTCAGTTCTGGTATTTAATCTGGATTGTATTTCTATGGCTTATGGATATACCATAGGATCCCCCAAGTTATTGATATGTCATAAGGACGCACTGCAAAAAGCCTTACTGAAATCAACATATATAACATTTGCTGTTTTCTCTATATTCATAAACCTTCCTGTTCTGCTTCAAAACAAGTTAAATTTGTTTGACATTGCATTTTCACAAATCCATGTTGGCTGTTTCTCCCTAAGTGTGTGTGCGGTGAACATGTGGGTGTGCATTAAGTGATTATAACTTCTTGGCATTTTATTAGCATAATAAATCTCTCCCATTGAAAGTGTTCCAAGCTTCAGCGCGTCATGTTATGGCCCTGAAAATTATCTTTCATGTTAAATACAAAATCTCGATACACAGACAGGACAGGAAATTGTCATCCTTTCTGCAAATGTGTGAAGCTTTTACTGCATGCTAATAGTTACATGCAGCCTAATAGTAGTAATGCTAATAGTGATCCTTTCTTGCAAAGCTTATAATAATACCAGAAAATTTAACTAGATAGCAGTCACTATTAAAAAATATTATGTAAATCTCAGTTTACCTGTGTAAGCTTTCTAAGTCCCAAAATTTTAAAGATAGCTTCTTAATGAGATTATAGAGTTCAGAAACAAGAAGTAAAAACATTTCTCTAGTATCAAGATGCCTTTTTAGGAATAAGGTTTATTTTTCTGGAACACAAAATAAAATGAAACAAAGTGCATTGTTCCAATTACAGAAACAGAAATGAAGGAAGCAACACTGATCCAAGGACTGGAAGTATACCTGTACTTCATCTGTTTCTAAATGCAAGGCATTTACACAAACCATTACTCAAGCTTTGAAATATCAAGAACTGAAGCAACAAAATACAATAAGTTCTTAAGAAGCCTGAACAAAGTATCAAAATAGCTCAAAGAATTATTTTAGTTTTCCTTTTAGAACAATAACTGCTCTGTGTATGTTAGGGTTAGGTGATTATTTTATCCAGTGCAGCCAAGGATTCTCTCAGAACTTTATTTGCAGTAAAAAGAGGTTTTAGAATTTAAAAGCATGAAATAAAGACAAAGTAAGGGACATAAAACAACACATAACTGCATATAACAAAAGATTGTATATGTCTTGCTCCAGTTTCTTTGAGACTCAGAACAGTACATGACTGAACTCTGCTACTGCTTATGCATTGATAAGATGTTAGTGGAAAAATTTTATTTGCTTAAATAAATTATCACTTGAAAGATACTCTTTCTGAAGTCCAGTTCAGCCCTTCTCTCTCTCAGGAGTAGCTGGGGAAAAAATAGCTGGATCAGGTTTTATAAATACAATTGGGCGAAAAGAAAAAAAAAGGGGTAAAAAAGTTTGGTGCAAATATCTATCTGTTCATATGCATTTACTTATGCAAACCCTTGTGACACTGCTTTGATGAATTGCAAGGACAGTTATATGAATGCTGGGCCAAAGAACTTTAATTTCCTGTTCATTTTTACTCTGTCAGTTTATGTACTACCCAATGTCAAAAATGCAACAGTATAGGAGAGTTACAGCAGTGTAGCCTGATAGCAGTAACCCAAAAAGTAACCATGTAAGTCCACACTGGAAACATACTTGTTTCACTTGACTCAGAAGGACAAAAATACCTTTTGGCATGCACTTTTGAGGTTATGCTCCTTGCCAAAGGGTTCCTTAGAACAAAAAAGTGATTTGTCTGTGATTTGCAAGTAATATGGGAGGTCTCTACCATAGGTGGCCAACCTGAGATCCTTGAGAATGATAAATGTTCATACACTTCTAACCCTGAGATCCCTTCAGTGTCATGAGGACTGGCAAACTGATGTTCACAGCATCGCTATCGCCTTTGATATCCAGTTCCTTACACTGACTAGATTGTTTATAAAGATTGTTATGGTTATTTCTTCAGTCATCAGCTAGTTTTCCTTGTAACGTAAAAACTCTGAATGCGGCATAAAGAGAAATTAAAAGGTGTTTATGAACAATTGAAACTGTCTTGCTGAAGAACTGTATCTGGCTAATAAACTCTGCGCATTCTTTTGCAATGTAACTTAGCAAATGAAGGTATGTAGTAAGGTATCTTCAAAAAGTCTTTCTAAGAGTCTCATTATGGGTCCATTCTCAGCTTTACAGAGAGCAACTTACGCTCATTGCCATGGCATCCTGAGGTCAGCTGGTGGAATCAAGTCCTGAACTCATACATGGAGGTTTTTTAAGATACATCAAATTTCTAGGAACCCAACAATTTAGAAACCATTTTAGCAAGTTTTGTCAGCCATAGATCTGTATTAAAAGAAACTTCCCTGGTTGTTACAGCAGGTTTTTCATGCAAACGTCTATAATGTAAGACATATCCTCACTTCTTAAAATATCTTAACACTCGAATAATCCTCAAAGGTAATCCAGTGTGTTTCCTGAGCTGTGCTGTTAATTTGTAACAGGGCCCACTATTATACTGTGTATTTCACTAGTTAATAATACCAGCAGTTGCTTATGGGAATAAATACATATGTCCTGTCTTATTGTTCCAAAGGCCATATATTCTGCAGTTCAGGAAAAACCGCTTTTGATGAAGCTGCATTTTTTCAAATGTATGTAACTCCTTAAGTATTAAAGAAACAGCAACTACTGCTGTCCTTTCTAGCATAAGTTTCTGACTCAATACTGACTCAGGGCTCAGAAGATGTAGGATGCCATTAAATCAGGGGTGTTGAGGGGAAGACAAATCGGGCAGTAGATGATCATCCTTGACTATGCACTATCATGGATGTTTTAAATGATCTAAAGATACTCTGCAGTCCTGTGGGGAACTCTGCATGGATGATGTGCTGTGGGAGCAGAATGAAATGTGAAACTCCGTGATCGTTCCAGTGAAACGAGTGTTCCAGCCTTATGCAGATTTATCTACAGTTCAGTGGGTACTTGTAAGGAACATATCTGGGCAGAAGAAAGTTCTCTGGAATAAACCATAGATCTAAATGTATTTCATGAAACAGCTTTTCATCAGGCAACCTACAAGGCTGATTCAGACTAGCCTGCTTTCATTTCTTGAAACAACAAGAGGAAATGTCAACTCTAATATCATACCTCTTTCACCTTCAAGAGGTACATAAAATGGAAGTGGTACCATTTCCAACAGGTACGGAAAGTTTTGGGGTTTTTTGTTTCCCCTGGACTGAATCCTTTACTTAAGCTATTATGTCGGTGCTGGTACTGCACATAGTTTAATTATTCTAAGATCATGAATGGACTCTGAGAAAATATAAAGCACTTTAGAAGTAATGTTCACATTTTTCTAAGGAAAAAATTCATAAATGTTTCAACACTTGGATAAAATATATGTTTTCCAAATTTTTTTTCATAAGCAGAAAGTATTGTTTGGAAATAACTAGTGGATTTCTACTCTTTGTGCAATGAGCAATAGATTAAGCATTACTCCTTTCAATCAGTACTATTTAGCATGCATCAAGAGTGATTCCTGCTCTGTGTAGGAAACCTTATAAGAATCATATTACATACGAAGAGCAAGATACAGAAACAATGTGGAAAGTCTTAAGTATGCAGGAGCGTTACTAGGTGACACCTGGTGAAAGAATAACTCCCCTGGTGTAGGCATGAGCTTGCTCTGTGTCCCTTCTGAGACCTCGCATATAAAGGCCAGAAGTGATGGCCAGGTGAGCTTGACAATGCAAATACTTGAGTTTGCACTCCCAAACCAAGGCACACTATCATGATCCTCTACGGCTAAGGCAAGATCTCAGCACCTAAACAGTCCAGAAATGCCCTTTGGGCTTTTCTCCAAGAGTCAACATGGACTTTTCAAATGACTGTAATTTACTACTGGGTGGTTTTTTGGTGGTTTTTCGGTTGGTTGGGTTTTACCTCTTTGAGGCATTTTTGTTTGTTTGGGGTTTTTTCCCCCGCTGTTGATTTGTTGGTTTTTCTTCACTGCTGTTACATTTCCTACTGTTTGGCTGCTGTAACATTTAGCCCAGTTTCCTAAGGAGGACAAGCTTCCAATCTGAGTTCCAACCTGAGGCCTTACTCTGCAATCACTGTGCAACTCACACAACAAAATATTTGGGGCATTCATATATTTAGGTAGGGTGAGGTTGCTACAGCACTATCATGTACTGTGTACAACTCTCATCACTTTTCCAGCTGCAGGTGAACTAGATTCAACATTTAGATTTAATTTTTTTTAGTTATTATTATTTATGACAGAGTACATATCTGTCTGCATTTGACAACTTGTCTTGTTGCTCACAATTTATAACACAGCAGAAACACTTTCCATCCATGCCATACAGTATCTGGGGGCAAGCCCCAACAGTTGTGCTGTAAGGACCTATCTGTGTCACAGACCCTGTTGATCTTATACCACACTAAAACTTCAGTGTGTTCTCAAGTTGCAGTTAATGTAGACGTTCCCCTAATGCAAAGCAGCACCCCCACAAATACTTCTTGAAGTGACAGGGCACAAAAAGGACATGAACAATAGTTGAAACAACAGAGACTTGTTAGGAACGGCTGCAGGCACATTTTGCCTTGGCTTATTGTTAACTAATGAACAACAATCTTACTACCTCATCAATTAGTAAAATGTAACATAAAATGTAATTCTTTTTGTCTTGACATATTTTAACTCCTATTATCAAATTCATAAAATTGAATTTACTTCTACTAAAGATAATACAATTCAATTTGCATCAATTTCCAAATGAGTAATTATAAACCGATATTTTGTTTCCTTTTGCTTCTCTAAGTGTTTGGGCCATTATTACATACCACGGCTCTATAAACCTCTCTAATGATCAAAGAAGTCCTACTAACTATTTGGTATGCTCCTCTATCACTGGCATAGCAACAAAACTATAGCTTAAGTAACAACAAGTCAAATTTAACAGCTCTAATGTTGCATAGAAAAGCAATTCTGTATATAAATAGATTCTTTTCAAATTTCTCCTACCATTCTCCAAAAAAATCTCACAAATCAGCCTTCAAAACAATAGTAGACAGCAATCTGTCAGTCCTTCAGTAAGCAGGAGCTGTCTAACCGGTGTCATTACCACCTCAAAAAAGATGTTTTGCCTGCCTTGCTTGCCAGGAATTCACCATAGTTTGTTAATAATGCTAATACCTACCAATTATCCAGTCTTTTCAAGTTCAAAGCACTGTAAAAAAATGAAATAATCTGCTTTAGCATTTTCTAGGTTCATGGCAATTCCTGTTAACACAATGCTATTAAAATCTGACATGTTCTGGAGGGTTGAATTTAATCCCTTCCATTGTCACTGTTTTCTTATATTGAACTTGCTTTCTCTCCTAAGTTCTGGAATTCATGTCTGTTTTTCTTATTTTTTTCCCCCAAGACTGGTGTTCCTGACTGCCTTGTTGAGTCACAGAGACTGATCTGAGTGTGCGCTCCACATCACACTCGCTTTCTCCAGTTTCATCTTTCTTTTCTCAGCTTTTCTAATATTAATCTTTCGGCTTTAGAGCTTCACAGCCCATTTGTCTCTACATCTGTCATCGCTGTGTCCTCAAAGTCAGTCAAATAATGTGACTTGGCACCTATTGTATGTATAGTTCATTATCTTCTCCTCATGGAAAAAAGTGGTCTAAGCCTTGTCAGTGTTCTTGAACTTCAGATACTTATATGTGTTGCTGTATGTTTGTGGGAGGCAAGCACACCAGACATGGAAAAAGCAGTACAAATGCTTTGCAAAGAAGCTCAAGAGCTTTATGATGGTTATCAGGTCCCAGGAAGGAGCTAAATCCACATGCTAAAGTGAAAGTGTCCTCATGGTCCATCCTTTTTCCTCCTACAACCCTCACCCAGCTCAACTTCTGATGTACCTACATGCTGCTCTGTTCCCATTTTTGGGTAACTTGCCTTTTAGGTGGGTGGATTTTCAAGTTGGTAGTAATCTGAGTGTGTGCTGACAGGCAAAACCCTCTCCTGTTTTCAGACTGACCTGCTGTTTGCGTGAAAGCCCGAGGACAGTTGTCTTTTTACATGTCAACAGTGAGTTTAGCCCTGGAACTCCCTCCTCAGAGGATGGCCTCAGATGACCTCTGAACTGTGCTGAACACATTGTGAACACACACCAGCCAGTCTGCAAATCCACCTGTGCCTTGGCATCCATCTCTGTTGGGGAAATCTGTCTTCTCTTCCATTTACTGTCACTTATTTGAATTTGGGACTAGAAGAATGCAGATTCCAACAAATTTCAACTCATCTGTTACCCAAATATTAGATTAATATTTGATTTGGAGGCAAGACATCTTCACTGAAGATTGATTTGGTAGATGGTTCCTCCAAATCCTTTTGCTTCCAAAAGCTTACCTGCCTGCTCAATACTGAGCTTTTTTTTCTCACTCGAGTGGAAACCAACATGACAAACTGTTGTCCTGCAACCTTGAGGCTGGAGTAAGAGGAGATGCCACTTAAATGTGCAAGATGGAAAAGCCTTCTGAAGCCCATACCACTTCTCCCTGCCCTTTGCCTGATGGAAAGGGCAGGAAAGTTGGAATCAGGCACAAATGACTCAAACCATCTGGTCCTGCTGGGTGAATGCGACTTGAGCACTATGATGTGTTGCAAAAGGCACAGTGGCAAAGCAACCACCAACCAATGTCCATGAGAGTCACCTTCAGAAAACCAAATTTATCATTTATATTTATACTATCATTGTCACCATGATTTACTATGAGGTAGCCAAGACCTAGATGTGCTGATTTTGATACAAAGAAACTTCCAGGGAGAGGTGACCTATGTGTATGTGGCATTTCTGGAAACACCTGGATCACCTCCAGTTTTCAGGATGTGGCCAGTTTGTCAGACAACACAGTGAGCCCTGCCTCCATGCAGCCTGGTAATAGGTGACAGTGGTACACAACCTAGTACAGCACAGCCAGGATCCTTGGTCGGCTGTTTGGGCTGCTGCAATTTAAAAGGCAAATAACATCAACGGTAGAGGAGCTCTCTGTGAGCCCAGCACTACAGGGCTGGCACGACGGATGGGGAAGTGGGTTTTTTTTGTTTTTCTGTTAGCTAGCACAGTCTGTCCAGAACGTTTTTAATAGCTGCTGCACCTGGCTCCCCAGTATAATACTTATTCATTCCTGCCAGGCCTTGAAACACCTGATTTCACGGGTGGCTAGTATTTGAAGGGCAGATGCGTAAAGGTAGTTTTGTTACCTCTCTGCCTACTTTTTGTGTCCAGTTCTGGGCCCCTCAGTTCAGGAAGGATACTGAGGTGCTGGGGCAGGTCCAGAGAAAAGCAACGAGGCTGGTGAAGGGACTGGAGCACAAGTGCTATGGGGAGAGGCTGAGGGAGCTGGGGTTGTTTAGTCTGGAGAAGAGAAGGCTCAGAGGTGACCTCATCACTCTCTACAACTCCCTGAAAGGAGGCTGTAGCCAGGTGGGGGTCGGTCTCTTCTCCCAGACAACAAGCAATAGGAAAGGAAGGCATAGGCTTAAGCTCTGCCAGAGGAAATTTAAGTTAGATATTAGAAAGAAACTCTTTACAGAGAGAGTAATCAGGCTTTGGAATGGTCTGCCCAGAGAGGTGGTAGATTCACTGTCCCTGGAGGTTTTTAAGCTGAGACTGGATGTGGCACTTAGTGCCATGATCTAGTAATCACAGTGGTGTTGGATCAAGGGTTGGACTTGATGATCTCGGAGGTATTTTCCAACCTAGTTGATTCCATGATTCTATAATTCAATATTTAAGGCCACCATTTCAGCCCTGGCAAGGCTCTCTGTGCAATGCCAGGTGACCTCAGGGGCCTTTGCCTGTGCACGCCTGGCTGCATGTACCCTGTCACCACATACCATCAGCTGAAGTCCAGTCTGGCAGCAGGTCCAAACCCAAGACTTCAAAAGGAGGTGTTTCACCATCCAGCCTGCCAAAGGCACACAATCCTGGAAGCAAGCTGAGGAACCTAAACTGAAAACTGCCCTAAATCCACACCTGGAGGACAGGATGCCACCTAGAGGGACCTGGACAATCTCAAGAAGTGGACTCATGGGAATATCATGAAGTTCAACACGACCAAGTGCAAGGTGCTGCATCCGGGTCAGGGCAATCCCTGCCATCAAATACAGGTCAAGGGATGAACAGATTGAGAGCAGTGCTGCCAGGAAGGACCTGGGGGTGTTGCTGGATAAGGGGCTGGACATGACCCAGCAATGCGCACTTGCAGCCCAGAAAGCCAATTGTGTCCTGGGCTGCACCAAAAGCAGGTCAAGGGAGGTTACTCTCTTCTCCACTGTGGTGAGATCCCACCTGCAGTGCTGCATCCAGATCTGGGGTCCCCAGAACAGGAAGGACCTGTTGGGGTGAGTCCAGAGGATAGACACCAAGATTAGAGGGACAGAGCACCTCTCCTAAGAGGAAGGGCTGAGAGAGTTGGGATTGTTCAGCCTGGAAAAGAGAAAGCGTGGGGTAACCTAATCACAGCCTTTGCGTACCCAAAGCAAGGCTACAAGAAAGATGGAGAGGGATTTTTTTGCAAGAGCATGTAGTGACAGGACAAGGGGNTTGTAGGCCCCCCGCCCCAAAGTTTTCAACTCGGCAGGGGGGCGCCGGGGTGCGAGTACACAGCGGTGGTACCAAATACAGCCGTGCGGTGTGAGGGGCTGAAAGCCGCAAATCTGCCTCGTCGCGACGACAGCGGGGAAGCCCCGCGAGGCTGCGGCAATCCCAGAGCTCCTCAAAGGGACCGCGACCGGCACCCGCCCCTGAAGGAAAACGCTCGCGCCGCTCTCGAGGCAAATGGTGCGAACGCGCACGCGCCCGCGCGCCCCGTCCGCGCCAGGCGATTGGCGGGGCGGGGGCGCTGACGTCATCGCCGCGCGCCGCCGGCCCCGTGCGCCGCTTCTAGAGGGGCGCGCGCCGTGCTCTCGCCGCACGGGCTCGGTGTTTACCGACTGACCCTGGCCGATACCGCACATCCGCCCGGGACCGCCTCATCCCGCCGCTCCTCCCTCACAGTACCACTCCGGGTCGGCCCCGGTGCGCGACAGGTGCGTGCGGGGCTCGCCGCCGGTGCCCGGCGCCGTGAGGGGAGGAGGGAGGCCGGCCGGGACAGCGCGGGTGGGGAGGGTGGGCAGGTGCCTCCCCGCTGCCTGACAGCGGCGCTGGCCTCGCGTGTCCGTGGGAGCGCCGGGGCCCTCCCGCCCTTCCCTTCCCCGGCGTGTTCCCGGTCGGTGTCTGACGGGCCCTGCTGACTCTCTTCTCTTCCTGGGTTTTCCCACAGAGACTGCCCAGCCGAGCCCCGTCTCCCCTCCTGCGGACGGGCGGGATAGGTTACGAATATGAGTCTCTACAATTTGGACCGGTTTCGCTTTGAGAAGAAGAGGAAGGGCGCGGAGCCAGAGTCGCTGTCCCCGCCGGCGGCCCGGGCGGAGGCACCTGGTGCTGCTGCAGCGGGTGGTGCCGCTGGAGGGGATGAGGATGAAGGTACAGATGACAGCAACAGGCCCAATACTCCGGCTTCGGATGCGACAGAGATAACAGGTGAGTCAGGTGCCTAAGAGCAGTGTAAGTGCTTCATTTCTAGAAATAAAGTAATACTCGTTTGGTTTTGTGTTTTTCTTCTTTTATTTTCTTTCCTCTTTGCTTGTTGTACAAATGTGTTTTTCTGTGCTTACGTTTCATAACAATTTCGACGAAAGTATCCTCATTTATAACTCATTTGTAGCTCATTTGTGTGTGCTGTAATTGAACCTGTGCATTTATAGGCCAGCTGGAAGCCTTCTCAAATTACTTTTTTTTTAATTGACTAAACAAACTTCAACTGTTGAAGATATGTTTTGTTTTCCTTTATATTAACTTTGTTTACTGATACTTATTTTACACTAACATCTCAGGGTTTTCAAAGAAAAATACAGCTTTTAGTTGTCAGATAAGTGCAACACTGCAGACTTAACTCATGGAGTAGAGTAAGTAAGTGTAATATTACAGGTAAAACTGAAAGGGAAAAAAAAACAGGTGGGGTTTTTTTTTTTCACTTGGGCCTGGTTTTGTAAAGGACTGAGCAACCTGCCACTGATTCTTGCAAACTGATTGTGTTAATAGTTTTGTATCAGTGTACGTTGTCTTTTCAGGCAGAAGCTTGAGATTTTCATGGAAATGTGAAAAACCTTCTTATTTACTTTATTGGTTTCCTTTGGCTGATACAGTAGAGGTGTGCTGTTGGTTCATCCTAATAAACAACTGAAATGGCTATTAACTGCATAATGACCTTTACCAGTAGCTTTTTTGTGACTGAAGGAGTAAGATTGGGAGAACAGACATGATTTGCTGCTGATTACTTGATACAGTTGTGGATGGTCCATATAATTTCTGATACAGTTGTCAAGGTACAAGTGTTATTGGAGAGGTCAGACAGACTCTGACTATGCATTTGCTCAGAAACAGAACGGCAATATCTGTTGATGTTGTTTCACTACATTTGTTTTGCACAGGACTTTCTCTTGGTGGAAGGCGTTTTATCATTATACCTTATCTATATGATAACAGAGAACCTTTCATGTACAAGAAGTTCCTCTGGAAGCTGAGCCAAGGCAGAATTACAATAGATGGATATTTATGTTTCAGTGAATTTTGGTTTGGTGTGGGTTGTCTGTTTTCAGTTGACTGGAGTGCCCTCTTGTTTACATGAGTAAATTTCAATCCATGTTTTATGTTTAAAAAAGGTGTATGTAAAACCTCCTAAGTCTTGGCTTAAGAGTTGCCAGTCTGGAGTTGAGTTGCCTGCCCACTAGCAAAAGAATGTTTTGGTGACAAGGAGAGCTTAATAGAAAAAGCAAGCAACTGTTAGTTCTGGCTTCTGCAGGTGTGTGATTTGTAATGGTTGTGTGGAAAAACAGGTACTCTGAGGAAATGGAACAGGTGTTGGAATAGATGTTGACTTCCTGTTTGTGCTAAATCACTGTGTTGTGCTGTGTAGGAGTTACTTGATTGCAGGGACCCTTCCTGAACTTTGAGCGTAACTGTGAAGTGATGGATGGTGATGCTCTTGTGGCTTATTTGTTTTAGTGATTAATTTTATTATAATATTTTACTTCTTCCTTTAATCGCTGTGGACTTTGCCAATGTAAGCATGTAACTAGACCATAACTGCCAACAAACTTCAGGGCTTGTTTTTCAAAATACTGGTTTCCCTTAGCTTAAATTCTACAGGGAGGACTAGGGGGAGAGGAAGGGATGCAATATTCAGATGATAAGTATGAGTTGAGGTATGCAATAATGAAAGATGAAGGGCAGCCTGAAAGAAGAACTGCAGTGGAAGGCTGAGTAGTTGTGAGGGAAACTAATGGGAGATGGTATCTATCAGTAAAACTGGGCAGAGTACAAGTGCAGGCAAAGTTACAGCAAGTGTCCAATTGAAATAAGAGACCAGATGCTGGTGTAGAGCTGTGATACTAATTAACATTTAAAATTGCGATGTAATTAGTAGTGCTTAGCATTTACATAGTGCTTCATCTTTCACACATACTGGGTGTTTAAAGAAGATGGAATGGTTTGGTGACTTTTTTTCCCCTCCCCCCTTACTTATTTGCACCTTGTTGTTATGTAACCTATTTAAAAGAATAACTATTTTGTAAATCAAATACCACTTTCTACATCTACAGAAGCTAACCAAAGACAAAAAACTCAGATTCTGTAGTGGAGAAGGTATAGACATGGTGCTGTGTGCTCTCTACTGCTAAATGCAAAAACAAGTCAGACTATTGAGTTGATCTGTACAAAAAGCAGTTTACACAAAGTTAAGCAAAAATAACTTGCCCTAATGCTCAGTGAATAGTGAGGACAACAATTACTTTTATTTCTTCTGAAGACCAAGTGGATTAACAAAATAGCAGTACAAGAAACAGGGGAAACATCAGGACAGTGTTCTTTATTTCACTTACATGAACAAAAATACTCTTAAATAGCTGACTTTTCTTTTTTTGTCCTATTTTGTTTGGTATCGTGTAATCGTATTGTGTGTGCAAAAAGAATTTTAAAATCAGAATTTTTCCTTCAGGAGCACAAATGGTTTGGTATAATTTCCTAAGGATTTCTTCAGGTTCCATTTTTGTCAAGTACCCTGATGCAAATATGCATCTGACCTAGAGATATAATTGTCTTAGCTTCATCCGTCTTTGAAAAAAGTAGTCAGATGATGTCTATTGTGTCATGAAACACTGTTATCTATTTAGCTGGTTTTTTTAGTTTTGTTTTCGCAGAACAAATATTGGTGGATGGTTTTGTATCCCAGGTTTGTCTGTATGTAATGCTTCTTGTTACTTTGTATTGAAGTGCACACCTTATGCTTTAATAAGCAGTTTGTGGCAGGATGGCCGGAGGAATTGGTCTTCTTTGTACACTTGCGTGTATTCAGAATTACACAGCTTGCAATGACTTTGCAGTCAAGTGGTAGGCAGTAATTTTGAGTACCACTTAACTGAGTGGTAGAAACCAACTATGTGGAAAGTTATCAAATTATACCTGAAAGATACGTGTAAAGAGTTGGAAAAACGCATTGGAGTGGCTTACTACAATTTTCTATACAAATTAGTGTTACTGAATAGTTTTTCTTAACAGACTAATATCAACCAATGAAACATCTTCTTAATTACCATTTAGATGTTTTTAATTAGCTAGGTAGTCTGGTGTACTAGGATAATGAAATTATTCCCGTTGTAGAAATGGAGCAGAACTATTAAACTACACAAATTAGAATAATTATTAATTTCAAAATGAGATTTGTATTCAAGCTTCAACAATTTATTGAAATAAAAGTTGTAGATTAAATTACAATATGTAATTCTATTATTGATGGTTGATATCCTCTCCATACTGTTTGAATATGTATCCCAAATGACTGCACTTTGAGGTTACAATGCTGAGAGTTCACTCACACTGGGGAGTGCATTTTTTTTGTTCTCATTTGTTGTAATTTCCTTTATGATCTGAGGAAGTTGCATCTTTTACTTATGTCTCAGTCCATAGAATATAATTCTACTTCAGGCATTTCTGGTGATGCATGAAGTACCTGGTGAACTTTTCTGAGAATTCAGAGGAAGATATGTTGGCGTAATAAGAATTTTAAGAGGACCTGTTTAAGAAGCATCTTAGAGTAGCACTGACATTTAGGATTAAGGCTTTCCTTTGAAAATGGAATATTTATTTGCTTGTAAACTTGAGCAGCATATACTTGGTACTACTTTCCAAAACTTGGTAGAAGTTACTTTCCACTTCTGTTTGCTGGACAGTGTTAGTCAATGTGGTAAGCACTGGAGTATTACCTCAGTTCTGTTTTTTCTTGGGAGAGTAGAAGCTGGCTTTCTCAGAGTGTGACATATGGCTTGATTAGGAGGTTATGTTTAGAATTAAGGGGCAGTGTGTTCTCTTCTTGTGATAGCAAAAACTGGTTGTTGGGTTTTGGTTTTGATGTTAATGTCTACTGGTAGGGATACTTCTATCTTTCTGTATCTTTCTTCTGGCCTTAGAGTCAAGTACTGGTCTTATGATTATAGGTATTCCTTAATAGTTCTTTTGAACTGCCTATAATTAGAAAATTCTGTCTCTCATAATTACATGTTGTAGCAATACTTTTAATCTGTTGCTACTCTACAAGGTTATAATTTGCTCTAAATATGAGGAGTCCTTATTACATGTGTGATTTCCACTTGTCTTCCCCCTCTCCTTAATAAAGGACTTTGTTCAGTGGAGGAGAGGATGGAGGAAAGACTGGGGAGTTTTTTTGAGAGTTGGAATGCTTTTTTTCTGTAGGCTTTTTTTGGAGGGGGGTGGGGTGTTTTTGTTTGTTTGGTTGGTTTTTTTCCCAGTTCCCCTAGTGTTTTATTAGGGGTTGTCACAAAGACTGGACAGTGATTGCTCAATAAAATGAGAAATCACCTAGTGAAACAGTAAATACTCTTTTTATTAAAATATAAACCTTAGGTGAGGTTTATACTGTAAAGAATAAAATTAATTTTAAAACTGTAAATTTTTTTGTAAAATTTCTCTTGTCTTTGTTTTAAAATCCAATAAGGATGCTTCTTAGCAAAGTTGTCATGAGTACCTGTCATTTCTGTGCCATGCTACTTGCAGGAGAAATATGCTTCGAATTAAGTCTAACCTACAAGGCAAAGTTCATGAAAACTGGCTTGATCAAGTCTGCTGATTCATTGTAGATGTGAAATTCCTGGGTTTCTTATAGGTCTGTTTTGTATTTCCATTCACCATATTTATGCACCTTGTATTTCTGTCCTATTGTGATAGCCCTTGCTCTGCGAACCCAACTTTATAACATTCCCAAAGGTCTCTCTTGCTCTTCTCTGTTCATCTAAAAACTTAAATGGTTTTCAGATGAAGCAACTGCATCACCTTCCAAAAATGGACAGCTAGAAAAAGGTACTGATGAAGAAGCTTCTACTGCCAACATGTTGGTCGTGGATGCAGGGAGGTCTGTCTTGAGGCAGTGTATTACTGCTTCAGAACTAATACTTTTTTGGCATCCCTGAGTTTACATGTGTATGGGCTTTCCAAGATAACGAGATTCATTTGCAAAGTGAGGCTTTTGCCTTTTATAAAAATCATTACCGTAATCCTCTGTTGTGTTTTGAAAGTGATAGAAAAGCTTTAGATTTTTGATAATTCAGTTAAGGTAGAGGCCTTTTATCATAGATAAAGGAATTAGACACTATGTAGCTCATTTCTGCATTTATCAGATTGATTTATTCTAGCTTCATCTGTGTCTAGTGTCAGCTGGCAAATCAGCTTTGAAAGCTGTTGTTGCACTCCGTAGTCATTTGATTCAGCAAGGTTCTGCATTAGTGAAGGGAGGCAGAAGAAACTACCTTTATTTCCAGCTGAAGTTGTGGTTCCAGAGTTAGCAGCACCACTGGTGTTTGGTTTACAGGCACATGAGCTTTAAGAAAGGATGGTTGTATTAAGAGGGAGAGGATGCCTACGATTCTGTTTTTGCATTATGAGGATTTAAGATCTTTCTATAACAGGACTTACAGTTGTACTACTAAAACACAGCTTTGCCAGAAGTTGTGTGGCTGTCTCTTCTGCCCTTTATCCTGGGTTTTTCCTCTGCATAGCTAAGATCACCCTCTTGAGGAATCCGTTCAATGCAGGTAGCTTGGAGTGCAGCTGCTATGTGAGCTGCAGGTTGAGCTGTGGGGGGCAGAAGCCCCAGGCAAGAGGCCATGAACTGGTGACCTGTCGCAAGGGCTAGTTGACTGGACACTGAGGGACACAGGGGGAGCCAATGACCAGATCATTCTCCCACTGAGACTGGGGGGGTTTAAAAGCCCAGGGTTTCTTTTATTTGGGGTCCCTCCTTGGAGACACCAGTTCGAGTTATTTTGTTGCTTAGTTATTGTATCATGACTAAATTATATTAAGGATCTGGACGTCTGAGACTGCCATGGCAAAACCTGGCCTGACTGTGAGTGTAGGGGTGTAGCTGTGAAGGGTCCTTGATCCTAGCTCAGAGGGTATAAGTGTGACTGCCAGGGTGGCTTCTGGATGGTCAGACAGGGAAGTTTCTTTTAACAACCCGAAGTCTTGAAGCTTCAATGATTGCTTTTTTTGAACTGTCATTGAACCCTTATATGCATTTCCTCATAGATATTAAGTTTCAGTTACACTCACCTCATCTCTTTAACTACTATTAAGCTCCATTTTGAGGTTATTTTCTTCCTTTTCCATAGCGCACTCTCTAACATTTAGTATCATATTTTTATGTTTATTGGGTGCCTTTCCCTTTCAAAACATGTTAGTTTCCTGTGTCAATAAATTGCTTGTACTTCTAGGATTTATCCCTTTTTCCATCCAATGCTGCCACAGTGAGTTATTTTAAATTTATTTTCTGCAAGATTTCTTTCATGCAGAAAACACTCTCAGCAGCTGTCATGTTCTCTGCGCTGTGCATCAGTCTTCCTCTCTTCAGTCATATGCTTATGTTTCTATCCATGTCCTGATCATCCTGGAAGAAGTTCGGAGGATTTTGCTCCAGAAAGAAATATGTATTAATAAGTAGCTATTAACCTAAAATACATGTTCTCTTAAACTTTGTGGTATAAATTATTTGTTTGATGTAAGAGGGCCAAAGATCCTTTGCCAGGTACGTTACCATTTTAAGGAATACAGCTGACAGGAATTTTCTGTGCATAAGGATGTGAGTTGGGTTTGAATGGCTGGTGTGTCTACAGAAGAAATCACAGCTACCTGATGCTTTAAGTACTAATAAATATTTGACATTATAAGTCACTGTCTCCTTTTTTTTTTCCTCCTACTGAAATGGCTTGCACAGAGTATTCTACTGTCCCAGAAACTCCTGAAGCTCAGAGGACAAGGAAGCAATCTTATTTCAAGCGTCAGCGGGGTGTACAGTTCCTAGACGCATCTTCAGACAGCGAAGATGAAGAACCAAGACACTTCAGTGCAGTGAAAGAAAACAAGGCTCCGAGTAGAGACACAGCCGTAATGTATGCTTCAAACCAGGCTTCTGTTGTGGTTGTGCAACCTGATGTGGTGTTCTAAGTTGAAATGCCAAATTAAAAAATCAGAGGCTAGGTTGCGTTCTGGTTTTCTCCTTTATGGTATACCTCCCCCTACCTAAACTCTACTGGATTTCCAGGGAACAAGTATCCAGCTAAGACATTTTCTCAGAGAGAGGTGTTCTGAGATGTTAAATGATGCTTGTGCATTTGCCCCTCTGAAATCCTCTTAATAGAACTAGAAAGCTTAACCATAAAATATTTGCTTTATTAATTTTAAACTGTTGGAGTTGATTTTAGCTTATTTCTTAGTCTTTTAATATGAAGTTGTAGTGGACAGGAAAGCAAGTAGAGCTTCAGTGTGTAGTATGAGTTCCCAAGGTAAACTTAAGTGTTAGTTACATGATGTGTTTGCTATGCTTAGTGAAAGCATTCTTTCTAAGTGTTTTGGAAATGTATGTTTTTGAATGCACTGGGAAGGAGGAGTCACTGTGCAGGAGTCACTTGTGTGTGTGCTAAAAATGCCCCAATGAGAGTGCAGGTGAGACACAGACATCTGCAACCATTTGGAATGGTTTGAAGAAACCCCTGCTATTTACATGTCTGTGTGGCAATTGTCTGTGCCCTTTAAATATTCTTGTGCTAAACAAAACAGGATGGCTTATCCTGCTTTTTTTGACAGTTGGTTAAACTAATCTACAAGAAAACTTTTATGGGAGTCGTTGCCTCAACAGGTGTAGTTTCTTGTCAGATTTTCAGTCCTACACAGGGCATGGAGCTACTGAGGCTTGTCAGCAGAAGTGAAATAATGCATGTTCCTGCTGCTATTATCTGAAATTCTGTGTTTTTAAAAAAAAATTAATGCATCTTCCCCAAAGTTTCAACTTAAAGGTAGATGCTTGAGAATGAGGAAAAAAAATTAGTAGAGTGAGCTCCTGCTTCTGTCTGTAGTTTAAGTTGTAGATTGTGCAGGATACAGGATGGCCAGCTGGTTGCATGCACCAAATTGGCTTGTGTGCAGTGCTGTGTAAATGTAGGTGTGCTGCTTCTGGGATCAAGCTCACCTGGAAGTAAGACAAGTGGTTTTGTACCATGTGGAGTCGATGCTGATAAGCCATGCAGGATCCAGCTTGCAAAGCCACAGCTTGCTATTCCTATACTGTATTGCTGTTGCTGGGAGTGAGAGAGAGACAGCAGAGTGACTCCTAGGGGGATTGATGAACATAAAGATACACCCTCTTCTACTCTTCAGCATCCCTGTGTAGCCACTAGTCTCTTATGCAGCAGTCACCCCAGTGTCTGACAATTCAGCACAGTGTGTTGTCTCAGTTGCTAATTGATGTGTATGGAACCCACTAAGCTTCTCACAAGTGGAAGTTCTGATTGGATTTAACAGATAAAGTGAGAGTGTGGTAGGAGTTAGCTTGGATCTGTCCAGGCTTAGGAGCTCTTGCTTCTGCTGAATTTAGCCTTGCACTGCACAGAATCGATCATTTGACTGTCTTTGCGTTGTGCATTTTAGTTGCATGTGTTACCTAGTGCTTGAGGGCTCTGTGATTTCTTTTGTTTATTTTTTTCTTTTTGCAGAGAATCCTAGCTTCCCTCATTCTTAAAAAGGAATAGAACAGAAAGCAGAATGGTAATAAAGTGTTTGGCACACTTCCTTTAAGGAAAGACATGCTTTCTACTCTACACTGAGTCACTGTCTGAACTCTGTTGGAGAAACGTTTTGTGGGTCTGGGTCATTTAGCAGTTAAATGGGTGTTTCTTCATGCTTGATAAGAATGTGATTATACAGAGAGGACAAGATTTATGATGTTTGTGACTCTGGCTTTGTTGACAAGTATCTAGATGTTTTTCCCTGATAGGAAAAGATAAGATAATTGCAGTGTTAGTATTTTCATTTGGATTGATTTTTTTTTTTTTTTATTCTTTTTTAAATGCAGTTTTTTTAAGAAACCTTATTCCCTGTCAATGCAAAAAGATCAAAAATATGCCAACAAAATTTTCATGTGACATTTCATTAGGACTTTTTTAATGTGGAAGTAGGATTCGCCTTTTGAGTTTTATAAATATATAGCTTGGTGGACTGAGAAAGAATTTGGATTATTTCTTCTTGTTTTCTTACTCTTAAGAGGCACAACCGGAGAGCCCATGTACTTGTGTATTCCTTTTTAACAAGGAGAAAAGGATTCTATGGTGAACAGTTCTCTCTGTGTATATTTTATGTAAGTGGCATATTACTGTTTTTTTCCAGAATTATGTTGCAATCTGCCGCTTGCAGCTGCTTAAGAAAGGTGTAGTGAGGAAAAGTGGGTTTATTTTTAGTCTTTTACCTATACTGCAGGTAAGCCTTTCTGATAGTGAAATCCTCATGAAATGGCAAACTCCATACAGTTCAATTAATTTGCATTCACAAAAGGAGATTCTTATGTGTCTATGGAAGGAAGTAGAATGGGAGCCCTGTGTTTATGTTCAGTCTTGTCTGTGCAACTGAATATTGTGAAAGATACATGTGGATTTCTTTTTCTGCAGATTAGCTCTAATAAGAAGTCGTCCAGTAAATTCCAGTTTTTCTTCTGAAACTCTTCTCATGTTTATATGTTTAAGATGCTGCATAAGGGTCTTTGGATTTTCGTTCTTAGTGACCTGAGAACTAGGACAGAGTTGATACTGCACCTGGAAAGTGTTTACGAAGATCTTAATCCACATATCTTTATCTGTTGGGCAAATAAATGCTAGCAAGAGTGTTTGAGACAAACTTGAGGTAGACTGATGTAATTCAGGTAACTGAAATGATGAAATGTATTAAGGTGGTTGTTGCTAAATTGTCAAGCAACCTTTTATATCGCACAGTATGAGGAGAAGTCATAGTTTTTCCCTGATCCGTTCTTCCTTTATTCTTCCCTTTACCAAGTGAAAACATGTTTAGTGCAAACGGGAGATTGTATGTAATACATGCTTGACTTTGTCCTGAATATAGGTATCACTTTGGGTACAGGTTGATTCAGTGTTACTGAAGGCATTTAAACACATTTTGTGCAATCCTGTTGGTTTTAGTTTATGCTAACGTTCTGGTAGAGTTAAACATTCATAAGCAAAAAGAAATTTTAATGCTTTTTTTGCTTTCCCTGTACGTCATAGCTCTGAACAGTCTGATGATGATGAAGAGCCTGAAGATGAACTGCCCAAGCTGGTATTTTTAAATGGTGGGAATCAGCAGCCCGCTGTGAAGAAGGATGTAGAGGAAGATATCAGACACTCAAAGCTGCAAACACTGAAGGAACTTTTTCCCCAAAGAAGTGACCAAGAATTACTAAAAGTAATAATGCTCAGTTCTTTGATTTATTTTGATGACTGTTTCATAGACAGTATTCCTAAGGCTCTGGCTTTTTTGCAGGGAATAGCTCTGTGGTGGGTTGACCCTGTCTGGATGCCAAGTGCCCACCAAAGCTACTTTATCACTCTGCTCCTCAACTGGATAGGTGAGATAAGAGAGAGAAACACTCTTGGGTCAAGATAAGGATGAGGAGATCTCACCCACCAGTTAGAGTGTCCTGTGCAAAACAGACTCAACTTGTGGAAAATTAATTTATTACCAATCAGATCAAGACAAGGGTATTAGAAACAAATGCAGATCTTACCTTGCCCCTATTTCTCCCTTATTCCTGGGCTTAACTTTATACCTGATTTTTTCACTTAGATATATATGAACAATGGTATTTATTCCCAGATGCCATATAAATACCTTTAGATAAGTTCACCAACAGAGATCTTCAGTGTATAGAGCATTTTTCTATTATTTCTTCCTGTTGTGGCATTTAAGCTTAATTCTAGCTGGTTTTGTTGATAACTGACATTGATGGAGTGCAGCTAACTGTTTAAAGGCAGAATGAGTGAAATCATTGCCATCTTCTCCAGTAGATGAAATATTGCACCCTTGCATTTATGACAGTTAACATGCCAAGACTTTAGCAGTTCCATGAGGCAAAAAGAGTAAGTTTCAACTTACTATCATTTATTCTGATTATGCTGACGTGTCAATGCGGTATGCTCTTGGCCATTGTCCAATGTATAGTGCAAATCTATACAAACATTACGATAACTCATTACAGTAAAATACACTCAGTACAGTAATATGTGTTTTTAGCAAGGTTACTTTTCAGTGCTGATTTGTAACTAGGTTTTCACTAGCTTAGTTTTCAAAGCTAAATGTATTTTAATTAATCTGTTAAGTTTCCTGGTTGTTGAAATGGCATTAAAGAAATACAGATGTTTTACTGGTGCTCCTTGCTAGGTATTTTGTTCCCTGTGGATCAAGGAGTATGTTTAGGCTTCCTTTACTTGAGGCAGAACAAAAGAGTTGCAAATAGCAGTTTTGGGATTTTACTCCTTATTGCAATAAAATTTATATTGTTTATGTCCAGACTGTATTTTTTTCAAATTTTGGCTGTGTAGAATTTATTTGAACCAAAGACTGGTAGGTTTGTTGTAGCTTAGAAACTAGCTAGAAATATGTGCCATGTCAGATTGCTGTTTTGTGACTTAGCTACTGAGCAGTATGTAATGCTGGTGATGTTTTCAGGAGAATGTAAGATAGCTCCTCTATCAGCAGAATTTTGTACAAAATGGAGGCTATGCAATTTTTTTATCTGCAGTTACATAGTTGCAGTGTTTTTGGAGGACAGAAGAATATTAGGCGAATCCATTGTTCCTTCATGAAGGATCTAGAACAGTCTGTCCTGGCAAACGTTACACAACTGATGCAGGCTCTTAAGGAAAAATCACATGCCTTTTAAAAAGGAAATTCTGTGTTTATAGCAAAATTCTAAGATGCTGTTTCCAAACCTTGACACATACTTGGGAGTCAGGATTCCTTGTAACTTCATTTTTGTGGGGTTTTTTTTCCATGTATGTAACCTTCAGGCCATTTGCTTTTGTTGCAGTTATCTCACTTGCAAAAATAATTTTGAAAGTCTTGACATACAATTTTTAAAATGGGTCTATTTTGAGATTGTGTGGATGAAGAAAGACTCTAGGATTGCAAGGAAGTGTAGATAAACTTTGATAGGTGTTGTAAGTTTTTTGCATGTACTCAGAGGAAATGGACCAATGTGACAACAGTATACAAACTTTTTTTGTGTTAATAAAATATTTTTTTGTGTCTTGTTTTGTGATAGTAACACGTAATGGTCTTTGAAAGAAAGCTTTTAAATAAATCTCCACTATATGTGAAGTAGGGAAAAAGCAATAAATAAAATTGTATTAAAAATGTTTTCTGGTATGTGTTTTGAAGTATTTTGAAATAATTTAGGTGATCAGTCTGGCTAATTTGGTATCTGTTGATTTTTTTGTTCTTGAATTTCATAATACCTGTGTATTTGGGGTGGGTTTTTTTAAGGTGCGATTTCATTTATGCTGATCCAGGATTGTCTTCCTCTGTTCAACTGTATTAAGTATCTCCACTTAGCAGTTGACACTTTTTTTTTTTGCAGTTGATAAATTCATCATGCACACTGGATGAAGCAGTAGCTGCTGGTTTGAAGCTCAATGACAAAGGTATGTTTAACAAAAAAAAGGACGAAACAAAACCAAAATCTGAACTTCAGCAGCTGTAGCTAATTATGTGAAGTTGGTTGGAAGGTATTTAAAAAGTGATGAAGCATATGCTAAAATTTACACTGTTTGTTTGTTTATTGTAATAGCACAAAACTGAAGTTACAGGCCTTGCAAAGGGAAAGATGGAAAGAGGATGTGGACCAGTATCCATAAATAAGGCAGAAAGGGGGGGAATTTGTTGTGTGAAGCTCAGATTGCTTTGCACATGGGTCCTTAAGTGATTTCTGTTCTTGCTGGTTCCTTCTATGCCCAGATCTTGAGGCAAATAGTAATGGGTTTGTAGTTATTCTAAATGTTGTATGTGAGCAATTTGCTAGTATGGAGAAAATATACTGGAGTATGTAGCAATTCATAACTAGATGTTGTTTGTATCAAGGCCCATTAGTTTTCTCTTCAGGTTGATTTCAAGAGTTGGTTACAATTCTGAATAAGAACTGTTAGTCTTAAACATTAGACAAATCCTCAGGGTGCTCTTCCAAAATGTCACCCAAACCTTGCTTTTGAACCCTCAGAGCTTATTTAAGGGTGTTTATTCTGCACCTGAATTTATGCAGTCTCATACTGTTATCAAAATAAAAAATTCAGCATATGCTGTGGGAGTGTTCAAAGTGTTAGATGTTTTAGAAGGTCTTAAATTTGGGACTTCGGGTTTGTCTTGACATCACCCAAGTCCAGGGTTAAATCTTTTGTCTTAATCTTTTTGACTGATTTGTTTGAGTTGGTGGGGGAAGAGTGTAAGGTTGGTATGAATATTGATGCGATTATAAAAAGCTGTTTTATAGAAACACTTCCTGTTTACAGTTCTGTTCTCCATGGTTTTCCTGAGAAATCTTCAGGGATACGATGGAAGAAGCTTTTTATGATCATTCTTGATTATTTTAGTTTTTCTAAGTGTCTTCATGTAGCATCCTATGGATTTGGGAGCAATGTGTCTAGGAAGCTGAGGGAGAACAGTTTTACTCCCTTTTTAAAGTACAAAGTTTTTTGCTTATTTGATTCCCCTGTTGTACTTTCTGTATTTTTATATATGACTTGGAAGATTTTTAACAGTCATAAGCAAGCTGTGAGAATATTCAGGCTCATTTTAGTAGAGGGTTGCTTTTGTGCTTTGTGTTGTTTGGTGGCGTTTTTTTTTACCCAACCAGACCAACATTTTGGGATTATCGCTGTGTGCATGGTCAGGTTCTGTAGATGGGATTTCATGTATGCTAGCATATTTTTGAGAAGCACACTACTTCTGAGTGCTGCTGTTCCTGAAAAATCTCGTCCTGTAAGACTATGATTACTTTTCAAGCCTTTTGTTAAACCAATTTAAGTTAATACATATCCTTAAACTTAGTTGCATTTCATGGTGTTTAGACTCAAACACTTTGACTTCTGATTTGTAGGCCCTCCCTTTTGGCCATTTTCATGTTGATCTAAGAATGTTGTTTCACTTCCTTTCTGTATAAGCCCACAGAAAAATCTTGGCAGCAAAATTCTCACTAACCACAGCTGTTGTATAAATATTTAGTTAGGACTAAGCATGTCTGAAAGTGATAGTATAAATCACCTCATTTTGGACACATTTTTTAAAAATGGAGACATGACTGAACATCTGCTTATCTGTGTCAATTTATGATATGCTTTACTTGTTGTGAAATGTTGATTGTGTGAGAGGTTGGGGCAAGATAGTCTTGTGAAGCATGGCTTTGCTAAAGCAAGTGTGACCAAGACATCCTTGAATTTTTCAGTCCTTTCAAAATGACAAAAACTTTTATTTATAGCTAAAACAAGAAACATCACAGACCTTTTACAGGTATGAAGATTAGATGTGACACACTGAAAATATGCATATGAAGAAAGACACGAAGATATGTCAGAACCTGACAGCTCTTAGCTTTGATATCAAGAACATTACACATTTCTCAGACTTAAGCTAGTAGCATGTCTTTTCCTAGCAGTATTGTTTTAAATTAGGTCTTGGGCAGAAAGGTCAAGGTCTGAATGGTGAAGGAGAGCCACCTGCCCTCCACTGGCACATTCTCTGGATGCTTTGAACTGCTTCTCTTCTATATTGTGTCCTTCCAGTGCCTGAAGGGAGTGTACAAGAAAGATGGAGGGGGACTTTTTACAAGAGCATGTAGTGATATGACAAAGGGGAATAGCTTCAAACTGAAAGGGAGTAGGTTTGGATTAGATGTTAGGAAGAAATTACTTACTGTGAGACTAGTGAGACGCTGGAACAGGTTGCCCAGAGAAGCTGTGGCTGCCGCACCCCTGGAAGCATTCACGGCCAGACTGGAGTCCTGAGCAGTCTGGTCTAGTGGAAGATGTCTCTGCCCATGGCAGCATTGGAACTAGATGATCTTTAAGCTCCCTTCCAACTCAAACCATTCTATGTTTCCATGATATTTTTACCTATATACATAAATACAGAGACTTTTGGAAAAAAAAGTCTTATTGGTGTTTTCTGGTATCTCCTGCTAGGTCCTTCATTTAAGGAAGAATTGCTTATACTTTTCTGCCTTTGGGATGTTTTAATGATGTATTTTTGTCACATCTCTGATGTCAGAGTGAATAGCAGAAAACTTCTTTGAAAGTATTTCTATACAAAATGTCTTCTTGTGCAGAGATGTGGCTGCTTAATTTTCCAAACTGAAACTTTTTTAGTCATCCAGGCAGTCTTTTGCATTGGAAAATAAGTGTGCATTTTGTATGCGTTTGTGTGCTTGTTCACTGGTCTGTGACAGGCTGGGAGGGAAGGTTGGCCAGAGGAGCTGGTATCAGACATCAAAGCTCTGCAGGCAGTTACTCTTCAAAAAGAAATTTAATTTGAAGTACAATTTCAGATCATGAATAAGGAATTTTTACTAATTTGTTAATGCTGCTTCAAGCAAAGCTGATGTGCAGCAAGAGTGGTAACGTGTTCTTGCCTTCATGAGCTCTGCACAGTCTGAAAATGCACCTGGTTGGGCAGGTCTCTGTGCTGAGATGATAATCTCTTGATAATCACCGGGGCCCAAAGATAGTCAGAAAGTTATGGCTCATATGGACTATTCATAAGTAATGAGGTTATCACAGACTTGATATGCATAGTTTTCTTTCAGACATCTGGATTTTATGTTAAAAAGTGTTTGGTAACCTCTTTGGTGCGCACCTGAGCCAGAAATCCATCATCAGCGCTTCCAAATTGTCAGTGATGTACATATTCCAACACACAGGTGGTATTCAGCCTGGATTAAAAACGAGCTTGAAAAAAAACCCAAACAGATATACCTTAATGCAATTTGTGTGCAAAAACATGTGGCAATTGTAAAAAAAGAATAAAATGTTATTTCAGTTGTTATATATGAAAGGCAATTGCTTGATTAATTGCCAAACTGCTAAAGATGACTTAAAAGTAAACATGTACTATCAAGCAGCTGCTTTGCTTCAAGTTTCAATGTATCTGTGGACTATAGCAGGAAAGCTTTATGGAGACTGGTAAACATATTGTGCAGGTAATAAGTAGCTACTACTGTGTTGGTGCTTAGTAGTTATCCTACTGTTTTGGGGTGAACTTAATGAAAGTAGTTAATTCTTCTTTTCTGTGTCAATTCTTTTTGAAGCTGCCTCTGGTAAAAGGAAAGCAAAAGATTCTTCCAAAAATTGCAAACCCAGAAATGAGCATGTTGCAAAGAAGTCAAAAGCTAGTTTTGTAAGTACTCTGTTTTCCTCTCTGTGCATTGTAAAATAAATGAAACTACCTGACTTAGTTTGTCTTTTACCAGAAAATCCAGTCAAATTCAGATCTTGCCATCTGAATGAGGTTTTTCTACTTCCTGATTCTTGGCATCCTGATTGGAATTATCTGCATTGTTCCTTAGTGTTGGTGGATTTGTATCACAGTACCCAGTTCCCTGCTTTGTGGAAGTGTTTGATGACAGATAGCAGTATGTGAGACGCTCAGTACCATTCGGTGTTTGTGAACATCAGTGGGAATTACAGGTTATGGATCACTTTGACTGGTCAGGTCATCCTTGTGTTTCCTCAAACAGATGAAGTTAACATCTGTTGCTACTGTTACTCTGCATTACAGAAGTCAGGTTGCTTACCTAATTTGAGTCTATGACTTAGGGCAATATTTAAGAATAATGAATTGGTTACATGTAAAGGAATTATTACTTAGTTCCTATTTATTAGCAGAGATCAATGTCATGATCCTGGTGCATTCAGGTTGGTATTTGGCAGATTTGCACAGTGCTGTCCTGAGTCCATATCACAGGTATCACAGTAGACATCCTTGAAAAACACTTACGGTAAATAAAGGGAATTCTGCAGTTAATACTGGAGGCTGGTTGGTGGAGGGTGATAGTAGTTGTATTGGAATTTAGGCTACTATTGTCCTCAGTCAGAACCAAATAAAGAAAACACAGTTTTCCATTAAAGGAAAACTACACATACAGTCCCCTTCTTCCTGAAAGAGAGGGGTGAATTGGGTTTGTTCCTCTTCATCAAACCCCTGAGTTAGGTTATATGAAGAGATTTACTGAGTTATTACACAGCCAGCCTAGCAAAAAATGCTTCACTGGACCTGATTTTGTGCAGCAGTTTGATTTCTGTTCTTAAGTTTTGTTACAATTAAAAGGGGAAGGACTGGAGAAAAATCTGGAATGTGGCATTTTACAACTGATTATACAGAACTATAGTGAGACAACTTGCAGGGGTTTTTTCCTTACTGTTCCTTTTCCCTCTAGTTCCTAGGACTAGAGCATACTTTGCCAGCTATTGTATGGACTGTAGCTGCACTCTTAATGGTACTGTAGACTCACTGAGGAAAGGAATAATGTCCTCTGTTACTTGGAGTGCTTCTAGGTGATAGGGGTTTATGCTCTTTCAGCAAATAGCATCATTCAGCAGAGTAAATACTGATCAAACCTGTTGGTATCTCTGCTGTAGATAAGTAGATCTGTAAGTACTTTGCATTCAGAGATCTCTGAAGAAATTTGTGAATTTCTTTGTGGTGAATACAAGAGTGGCTTGTGATCTGGAAGTTTTGGCCCTTGTTTGTAAGAAACCTCCCTTTTTGCAGGGTCATAGTAGCTGTTAGTGAAGCTATTGTTGATGAAAACTTCTGCCAGCTTTTGTTCTGACTTAGTAATGCTGTGACATAGTATTTGTGGATTATTTTTAACCCAGTAATCTCACTATAAACACACAATTTAATGTCTGTAGGATTTAGTGGGTTAAATACTGCATGCTTGGTTATCTAATCTGACTGTCAGTGCTGCCATCTTCTGCCTTAACTATTGTCCAGAATTACTAGTAACTTTTGATTCTATAGAAATACAAACTAGATAGTTCTAAATTATTTATTTTTTGGTATGTAACTTTGTACTGCATGTGCTTGTCAAGTGAAAAGTGCTGGTTTTTCATGACTGAAGACATTTGCTTTGATTATGAAAGTTTTGGTCTCATGTTGATCATTGATTATGAGAAATCACTTCAACTTCGTCTTAACTGCTTTTGTTGTTTAGAGCACCTCTTTAAGGACAAGCAGTATTGATTAGGTTTTTGTCTGTTTCTATACTTGCAATTTATATTGAACCTAATAGATTTCCTTTTTTAACATAGTTGGATGAGTCAGAACCCAAAAGACAATGGGAGAGGCAAGAGATGCTTGTGAAGAAGCTGCAAAAGGTGTTCCCTGGATTGGATAAGGAGGTGAGCTCCTGTTTGCTGATGGCACATGAGGTTTTGACTTCTTGAGAATATTACAGCTGTTGATTGGCCAAATGAAACAGTTCTTACACCAGCAGCACTCCTGCAAAGAGCCCACTGTAGGAAGGCCTTTGCTGCTTTTGAAATGTAGCTTGTCCTGAACTGAGAGTAGTTGGATGTGGTTAGGATTATTTGGAACTTCTCATCCTACTTTTCTGGCCCTATGACAGGCCTGGCATAGTCAGATTTGATGATCTGTTATAAACATGCTTGGGGAAATTATCTGTCCCTCTGTTACATATACTCTTCTCCTCCAGACCACTAGATATATTGTGCACTTAGTATTACTTTAATACCTGATGATAGTCAGCAACTGGTTGGGGCCTTTCAATACTGTGCATTAATTTGTTGAAAGCAAAGCTTGTGTAGTCTTACACTTTTTGAAAGTGGAGTGCAGCTCTGCCTACAGTGAGTGTATAAGGAGTAACTGAAGGGTTTTCTGCTTTTGGTTTCCTGCATTTTGAATCATCTGACTTACAGGTGTTTTCTTTGCCTGATGTTATTAGGCAAAGAAATTTAGCTTGTGCTTATCGTACCACAATACAAAATGTCTTATTTTTTACTAGGAACTGAGAGAAGTACTTCAGGAACATAACTGGGTGTATGATGAAGCACTGGAGGCCCTCACAATATTTGCAGATGATGAGGGTAAAGACAGATTTATAATCCATTTTATTCCAAGATAAAACAAACAGACTTGTGATGCAAATATTTTCTAATGTCCGGTAATGGCAGTCCTCACAACACCATGTCTGGAAACTTGCGTTTACACTTGAGATTAGTATTATGGGGAGGATAAAAGAAGGAAACGCAATTTCTCTCTATTTTGATCTTTTGCTCTAAGTAGAGGTAAATATCTTTGCTCTGCTGATACCGATAGCTACAACTTTTTATGAATATCTATGGATATGTCTTAAAATGTATTTTGAAATGTGTCAAAGCTGACACCTCCCCCTTCCTGCTTTTTTAAAAATAAGTTTGTTTTTTAACTGGAGTAATTTGTAAATTACTGACTTCTAAATCAGTAACTGCGAAGAACTGCATAAGTGACATATGCTATTTTGTCCTTTTAAAATATTTTCTAGGAGATGAATAGGCCTTAAATTATGCAGCTCATTTGTAAATACTACTGCTTCAGATGTGGCAGGGAACAAAAGCAGTGATTCCAAGTAGATTTGCAAGTTATGACTTAAATACTGGTTAATGAGTTGATTACTTTTCAGTGTGTTACACAGCTGTCAGATATGTATATGTTTTTCTGTATCAGCTATTTAAGGGTACTTGGGGTATGGCAGTGTTCTTAGTTGGAAGCGGAGAGAGCTATCACTATGCATGAAGTTGTCTCCGTATTGCTGCGTCTGAAAAGACAGACATTGGTGTTGGAATCAATCAGCAGCAAGCTGGGATTGGGCAGAAGAGAAATTTCAACTTCTCTTTTCCAGTGAGGCAAGAAAAACCCATACAAGTCACTTCTGAAAGCTACTTGCTGGTGTTCTGTTAAATAATTTGTCTTATTTTAAGACAGTAGGGTTATTTTTGTTGGAAATACCTCATTCTTTCAGTTTCTTTAACAAGTCAAGTGTATGTTTTCATTGTCCCACCTCTAATACTGTAGTACAATGCATTAAAATTGAAAAAATATATCATTTTCATGGTGAAAGAGGGCTTGTTTTCTCAAATCAGCAGAATTAATATTTGTGCAGTGAGACCAGTATCTCATCCTTGTGATACATCAGAATTCTTAACTGTTTGCTCTTACTTGTGCAGCTCACCAATATTACATGGCATTGATAATCTGCATTTTAAGATAGTTACTTAAAACCTTCTCCTATTTGAGCATTATACAAATAAGTATTGCTTCTCTTGTACTCGGTTGGATCTATTTACATGTTTTATACAGACTTGATTTTTTTCTCAGTAACACCTGCTGTTGAGTTCTTGTGTATTAAATCCTAGAATTGTGTTTTACACATGATAGTTTTTATTTTGGAAGAACAGTGTGGGGTCTTGTTTGCCCTTGACCAATATGCGTTGACTTGTTGCCTTCCATATTGCATGCGTAGACATGGGATTTCCTCCCAAAAGAAAAGCTTCTGATTGGACCGAAGCCTCCACTGAGAGCAGAAGTGATGAGAATAAAGAGAGGACAAAGCAGAAACCTTCTGAGAAAGAGCAGAATGGCTTTCAGAAAAAGGACAAAGGCAAAAGGAGCATGTGGAGTCTTAAAAGAGAAACCCAAGACTCGGAGGATGAGTCAGCGTCCGAAGACGGTGGTAGCTCTCTCGATGAGGACTATGGTGGCAGTGATGAAGTGATGGAGAATAGCTACAAAGCAAAAATCCTCAGCTTCCTGCAGGGTGCTTCCCCAGGTGAACTGACTCTGATCCCCCAGTGTTCTCAGAAAAAGGCTCAGAAGATAATCGCGCTCCGGCCCTTTAACAGCTGGGAGGCTCTGGTAGGTCTGCATTCTTCTTTCCCTATCCCCAGCCTGCCTAGAGTCAAGGTGGCTTCAGCCTAGGGAGGCTTAGATGGGTGGCCTTATCCTGATTAGGCTGAAATGCTATGTTCCTCCTAAGCCAATAGCATTTCAAATAGTGTCATATGACCTGATTTTGAATGAATTAAGGGGTGATTTTTCTGGAAAACTCAAGCTGATTGGCTGACATTACTGTCACTCACTCTGTAGCATAGAAAGTTGGTTGATTTCACTGCAGAAGAAGAAATTAGAGCTTTCACTTGGGAAGGAGGTGTTTGCTAGCCTATTCTGAGCTCTTGTAGCTGAAAACCGATGCAAGAGGGAAGGACGTGGCAGGACCTTTGCTGCAGACACTTGTATAGCAGCAGCAGCTTCCAGGGTAACTCCATGATTGAAGAAGCCAGCATGGATATTTTCAGTTTTATGCAAGGACGATCTTCTTTTGTTTTTTGTTTTTTAAATCTACTGCAGCTTAGTCTCTAGTCTGGCTTTGCTAGCTAAGCAGTGCAGCCATTTTTACTGGAATGGGCTGCTGTGTTTTTATTAATAAAAGATAAATCATCAGAAGGCTAAACCACAGTCCACCACAGAAGGGCAAACAATACCTGTCGGTAAGTACATTATCTGCTGTCACTGGGATGTTACTTTCAAATGTTTTCCATAGTTTGTTTGTTGCCTTCGCTTTTCATGCAGTTTCAGTGAACTGCAAGACACCAGACCTCATAAGAGCAACGTCCTGGTAAGAAATTTGAAGTGCGTTACAGCGGATTGTCTTCATTTAATTTATTAGTGCTTTGGATTTTAAAGCAGTAACTGTGTATAGGCCCTTTTACAGAGTAATTGGTGTGTTTTTTTGTCAGTATATGTTCTTAAACCTCCCCCACTCATGTATGCATTGAATTCTGTGTGTGTAAAACAGTAACCTTTATTATTCGATGTGTGAAATATTTTACCACAAAACAGCAAGAGATACTAAACAGATTTTTAAGGAAAACAAAATGATCTTTGTATATTGTGTTGCAAGGGAAGGGGGGAGACAAGAGGATACTTGAAAAAAATACAGGATAAAAGTATGCTGCAGAAGAAAGCTGTTTTGCCCCAAGCCTTTGGCTTCTCACAGAACATCTGTCATACAGCTATTCCTTTCTAAACTTGTTGGATTTTGCCTGAACTTAATTCTTTGCAGAAATATTTGCTATGGGGCTGTTCTCCTTTGTTCTGTGTAAAATATTTAACAGAAAAAGAAACTGCATGGGCCTGCTTATGTCTGAAATTTGTCTTTCATAAAGATTGCTGCTGTCAGCAACCACATGTTTATGTAGTATTGTGAATACTTGCCCAAAGCAGAAATGGTTTGCAGCAGATTTTAGCAGATGTTTTGTATCAGTGTGGATTTAATTGTTTATAAAGATCTAGTAGCTCAGTAACCTAACATTTTTCCTACCAATTAATGAGTGATTAGAGTAATGGAGAGAGCTGATTCAGTTACAGCATTAAAGAAATTTGCTTAGTTTTAAAGTCTCTTTTGACTGTAATGGTATCTTGTGTAACACAATGTAAAGCACTAGAAGTTGTTACCACTTGCTCATTATAGAATTGAGGAAGATACTAAGTCTCAGCCTGAGATTAAAACTAAAGCCTACTTATTTGTAAATTTAATGTTTTATTCCAGGAAAATGTAAATTACAGTGTCTTTTATTCTAGAGAGCCTTTTTAAGTTGGACTAAGATTTTTATTTTTTTTCAAACAGATTTAAATTAATTTTAAGCCTGTGAAGCTAATAAGAGCACTTCAAAATACTTATTCTTTGGCTATTTTAGACGAATGTTTAACTTGATCTGGTAATGCTTGAAATACAAAGAAAAAAAATTCAGCAGACATGTTTAGCAAAATAAATGGAGAGAGCTGAAGTTGTCCTTACTCACAAAGTTAAATTCCTTTGGCAATTCATAAATGCCTATACTGCAGATCAACTACATTTTCTAGGAGGGTAGTTTTATTCAGTCTTCAGTGCTGGACACAACTAGGTGGGAGTGCCGTCTCTCAAACACTAACTTCTATGAAGAGTACTCAGGTATGTCCTTGAGGCTTTAGGTGTCTCTCTCCTTGGAGCAGTGATGCTTTTGTGTTCACGCACCAGTGGCCTCTCTTCAGGATACATTGTGTGTGTAGGGAGCATAGTAAATAACAAATGAAACTGGGATTTATATTCTGAGAATGCCGTTCTCGGTGCTTATCATATTCACAGCCTAAAATTGCGCATTGCTTTCTGAGGCAGGAGGTTTGGAAGGGTGGCGTTGGGTGCTTCTGCAAACCCAGGCATGGAGCCGAGACAGAAGAGAGGGTATGATGGTCAAATGGGAGATGATGAGGATTAGCTCTGTGCTGCTGGGAATTGGGGATTAGAAGACAAGGGATGCAGATGGGGTTGCAGAGGTAGACAAACTAAAGGGTGGTCAGTGGACAGTGTGGCTGTGAGAGCCCGGAGAGGGAGGGATGAACATCACGGATGTCATTGATGTTGGAGTGCAAGGTGAAGCAGGTTCAGACCAGGCTGCAGGACAGGGTGAACAGGAGAGTTCACCTCCCTGTGTCTTGGTCTGATGTCATATGTTAGGTAGTTTTTGTGCATGAGACCAGTGTTCAGCCATGTTTTTCTCTCTCAGTGCGGGCCTGCTCTGTGCAGGTTTCTTGGTCTGTACAGCTCTATTACAGCTCCTCGGGACAGATGTGAAATAGTAAACCAACAGCTGTTAGGAGATACCTCCCCTCCTGGTGGGTTTTTTAATAGAACCGTAGAACAGCCTGAGTTGGAAAGAACCCACAAGGTTCATCGAAGTCCCCACTCCTGCCCTGCACAGGACAGTCCCAAGTATCACACCATGTGCCTGAGTGCATTGTACAAGTGCTTCTTCAACTCTTGTCAGGCTTGGGACTGTGGTGAATTCTCTGGGGAGCCTGTTTCAGTGTCCAGCCATCCCCTGGGGAAAGAACAGTTTCCTTTATCCAACCTAAACCTCCCCTGACACAACTTCAGGCCATTCCTTTGTCTCCTGTCACTGGTCACCAGAGAGAAGAGATCAGTGCCTGCCCCTCTGCTTCCCCTCATGAGGAAGTTGTAGACAGCTCTGAGGTCTCCTCTCAGTTTCCTATGTTGGCTTCTCACCTTAGTCTCCCATTTACTTTGAGGTTCTGGTGATACCCCACTGGCACACACTGCAGGCTAGCAGACTGCATGGTTTCTTTCCTTGGTGGAGGCACTTCTGGGCACACATCACTCTTCCTCTCCCCATTCTTGCTCCTCTAAAGAAACTTGTTGGTGCTTAGTTGTATTTTAATAGTGCTGTCTTTTCCAGACTATGGAATGGATTAGTGTTTGAAACTGCAGTGCTCAGCACTGTTTCCTCAGCAGAGAGGCTGTAAACATGGTCACGTAAGGGCAATACCTGCCTGTGTTCAGTGTGTGCCAAGAAACAAAGGCAGAGCCAAGACTGGTTCCCAAAGTTGCTCGGCAGAGCTTTTGGTGTCTGGGGTGGTGGTCTGTACCTTGGCCTGCTGTGTGTGCCCAGTGTGATTTCATGCTGCCTCTGGTAATTGCAGGGGATGAACTGGAGGGGGTTTAATGCTGTTTAGTTTCTTATTTAAGATGCATAACTATTAACTACTTGAATTTCTTTTACTGTAAAAACATATGTATCTGTATGAGATTTGCTGTCTTTTCTAATTTCCTTCATTCGCAGTATTATTCTATCACAAAATAAGCCATCTTGTTTAGGATTTAAAGACTTTGTGATTTAAACAATGTCTGTAGAAACTCTTATAGAGTACGCACACGTTAAACTGATGCACAGTGTTACATAGAAATTATGACATAGCATATCACTTTTAGGGGAATGGGAAAACTGAGCTATCAAAAATCATATTCTGTATGCTGCAGCAGTGTATGAGCTAGGAGATAGAGGGAGCACAGATCCAACTTTTTTATTACCTCATTTTGTTTGGCTGCGCATGTACAAACTGCTAAGAAAACCAAACTGGTAGGAAATCCAGAAGCACCTTGCGCCAAAGCAGACTGAAGTGGAGCAGCAAATACATCAGGTTAGAAATGGGAACTGCTTAAAATGGAACTGCGGTTCGTTCATTGACCTTTAGGCTGACTCAGCCTTAGAGCAGTAAAGTGAAATCCTACATCAGTTTCAAGTGGCTTGAAGTAAGTGTGAGCACAGTGTGCTGGTGTGGCAGTTCAAAGTGTGCTGTGAGGGCTCACGGGTTCAGTTTGTTGTGATGGTCTCACATTTTTGGGCCTCATTAGGAAAAAAAGAACTTGGTAGCCTGTCATAACCTCTGGTAAGCAAAAGGCCACCCACAGATCTGCTTTCTGTTTTGTACCACAGGGTGACACCCTGTGTTTCGCATGCAAACCAGTGGCTAAAGTTTTTCTTGTTGCAACTTGGAGCTAAATGTTGAAGTGCTGACATAAAACAATATGATTTCTGTTAATAACAGATGGCTTAATTCTCCACATCTTTATTTGTGGATTACAGGATTTCTGTTCATGCCAACCAAAGCTTTAGGCATCAAAACAAATCTTGAAATTTTGTAGTCACCCATTAAAAATCATGTTCTTTTTTGTTTCTAAATAGATATGTCTATTTAGAAAACTTCTTTGCAGGTGTTTGAGATGTGCACTCCTTATCCTGTGAGTGTAAGTAAACTTTCTGGCATTTGTTTAAAATGGAAAAACACCAACAAAATACATCCCCCCTCCCAAACCTTAATTGCCTCACTCCATTTCTCCGCTTTTTTTTTTTTAATTTTTTTTTATTAAGACATTATTTGGTTATACACTTCACCTTAAAAAACCTTGCTTTTACTTTGCAATATCAATGAGTTACTTAACACATAATAGCTGGATCATGTACCCCCTTTTTATGGAAAGAATTTCTGGAGGATATATGCATATGAAGTCTTGTACTAAATTTTAACAGATCCCTGATTTGAAAATCAAAAATTCTGTTTGGGAATTACTTATCTTTTAATACAAGAATGGCAAATACAGAAGATCTTGAATTCTTCAATTCTTTAAATCCATTAATAAAAAAAAAGTCTGTTCTTTACAGTGAAATATGCATAAGTATGCATGAAAATACTATAATTCCAAATATGACCCCAGTTACTGCAGAACTACATTTGTTAGTAGGTTTTATACATTCTGCAGATGGCACTACATGGAATTCAGGAGAAATCCATGGGCCTAAAGAACCTGTTTCAACACAACTTCAGGCTTCTTGGTTCAGACATGGAGAATAACCCTATTGTAAGAGGAAGGAAACAAAAAGTAACTAGTGTGGACTTGAGGAAGCAAGTGGTAGAAGTAAAGCTTCTGTGTACTGTCAGTACTTGGTAACTACAGAAAACTTGACATAGTTTAGGGAAACTTTTTTTTTTTTCAATATGCCTAAGTCCAGTTTGAATGTGTTGTTTGTGGTAGAGTTAGAACTGAAACTGAATAATACTGAGTCCCAGACAGACCCATAATAAAACGCAATAGCCTTCTTGATAGGTTCATTAGTCTACCTTGACGGCTACATTATGCTTATATCTTGTATCTTTAGTATCTAATAGGGTTTGCTTAAAAGGACATCTGATGATATTCAGTGCATTTTTTTCTTCCTTTTGAGGTTTTGTTCTGTTGACGGGTCTGGCCTTCAAAGCTTGCTTTGCCCTGTATGTTGCCTCCCCTTGAGGATTTTCATTCTAAAGCTCTTGCATTTTACATTAGGAACTCTTCAGAGGATTTGAATCCTTTAGAATTTCAAGTTTTACAGTGCAGGGATCTGTAGTGATGACCTTTATTGTGGATTCCCAGTTTGCAGGGGACCAAGTGCATAAGGAGTAATTGAAGTTTTGAGGAAAGATCAGGATTCTGTTGCTGTCTCCTGCTTGAAATACTGCCTGCAGCAGCTGTGGATTTTCACTGTAGCACCTTTGCTACTATTACCAGTGTTCATAGAATTTATTATTTTGCAGTTTACAAAAATGACTAAGACTACTGGTTTGTCAGAAGATATAGTGTGGAACTGCAAGATACTGCTGAAGGAGAGGGACGTGGTTCTAAAGCTGATGAATAAATGCGAAGACATTTCAAATAAACTGACAAAACAAGTAACCAGGATTACTGGAGATGGAGGATGTGGATGGAACATAGAGCAACCCTCCATTCTGAATCGGAGGTATCTTTCCCTTTTTTATACTTATAAGGGTGTTGGACAGTAGGGTGTACTTGAAGACTGGGATTTTCAAAACTGTGGTTTCTGAAAGTAGAGTTGCAGATGTCTGACACTTAACTGCTCTCAGTGAGCCAGATAGGGATGTGCAGCACTTGAGGGAATCCAACAGATTCTTTAAATGGCAGGGAGGATAAGAACATAAAAAAATGCATATAACTGTGCTTAATACCTTGTTTTACTTCGTTCTGTTTTGGGTGAACGTAAAAGTCAGCCCTGAGTGATGGGATCATAAGCTGTCAACTTACTTTAAACAAAAGCACAAACAAACCTGCTTCTGTAATGGGGGACCTTAGATTTTAGCAAACTTGGAAGGGTTATCAGCTGAACTAAAGACCTTGGTCAGGAAGTTCAGATGTACAAAATAATCTGGAACTCTGTATCCAGTGGGAGTGGCACCAGGGATGTGTTGGGGGAAGGGTTTATTTCAGAGAGGTAAATTGGTAAGAATCTCCAAATAGATATTAAGAATAAAGAGAGAGCTTAGGAGGGATGGAAATGGTTATGGTGGGAGGCATGATCCTAAGGCTTAGGACATAGGGATGAAGTGGGAATGGCCAAAGTAGCAACTTGGAACCTGTTAGTGGTAAATAGCAAAAGGATTCTCAGCTATGTGAGAATAAAACCTGAGAGGAAGGAACTCTCCAGATGGAGCTTGTCAATGATGTTTCTTTGGCAAAAAATGGTGAACTAGGTGACTTGCTGTTGAGTGTGTTTTGTGGTTTGCGTGTATTTGGCTTTTTGTTTGGTGCTCACAAAGCCAGTAACTGTACAACAGAGCAAACTTAAGGATGCAACTGCTAAATGCCACCTAATTTATTGTGCATTTTAATAATTAACAGATCTGTGACTGCTTTTAGCTGGTTTTGTATCACTGATTCTTAGAAGAGGCATTTTTATTGTGAAAGTAATTTTGATCATTTAAGATCTATGAAAATTTGGATAAACTGAGTTTGGAAAATCCTTTTTGTATTCAGGTAACTAATCAAATTAAATTTATGTTTTTCACTACACAAGTTGATCTGGAGTGTATTAAAATATAGGCAGTGTTAAACTCACCATCCTGTGATTACTGTACGTGTAAAGTTGTGTTTCATGGAGTAGTTAATAAGCTTGATTTTTTTTATTTCTTTTTTAAATAGTTTGAAACTGAAGCCGTATCAGAAGATTGGTTTGAACTGGTTAGCACTGCTGTATAAACATGGATTGAATGGCATATTGGCTGATGAAATGGTAAGGATGAAACTGATTATTTAAGAGTCATTACAAGTTTTGCAAAAATGACTTTAAATTCTTTCCTTTCCTAGAAGCCTCAAGCAGATTATAAATCATTTGTTTTCACTAATATAACTTACATTGCAAACAGTTTTTGCAAAGACTTAGAAGCTGCTGAAATCTTACTTTCAATTTGAAAGTCAAAGGTAGCCTAAGATTCGTGGGCGCTGATAATTACTAGTCACATGATGTCTTCTAATGCATTGGAAACAGCTTCTACCATAACAGGTTATTCTCCAACCATGATTTTAATAGCTTGTTGCCCATAAATATAATTCACTCTACTTGTCCAGCATTTAGTATAACTAGCCCCTATCTTCTTCATTCCTCTATTAGTTTCCAAACAGTTAACAAAACAGGAAAAACTGAGTAGAAGCCTTTTCTACTTCTCCCGAAGCAGCATTTTCACCATCCCATGGGTTGAGGTTTTCTTGAGTTATGACACCACCAGTAGGTGTACAACAATAAACAACTAAGTGATGCAGCTGCTAAATGTGTTGTCCATGGCTTTTAGTCCTAGCTGCTGCTCATCTTGTGATGAACCATGAATGAATGGATTGGTTTACTCCCCTATCAAGTTGTTGTTTCTTGACTTCTGTATGTTTCATTTTTGTAAGAATATGCCTATTTTGCTATAAGATATATTTTTAAATTCATGATACAGAAAACGTGGAAGTGGGTATTAGTGGGAATGCAGGCTTATTTTAATGAAATCTGATTTCCCTATAAAATTCCATTTCAGAAATAGGTGGAATATCCTTTATACAACTGGTTCAAATGGAAATAAACATTTAGTTTCCACGTAATTGTTCTTTTGCACCATTGTTTCAGGAAGATAAATTTTTGAAGGTGATTTGAGAGACGGACTAAAATGAAAAATTTCATAAATGGAAAAGATGAATCTTTGGTGCTCAAATACTGAGCTGAAATGATAATGGAGTTTAACTGAGGTTCTATTTAAGGAGGAATTGTCTTTTGTGAAAGGTTAAGCCGAACAAATTTTTTAATTGGATTTGTAATCTTTACTGAGTCTTCACTATGCTATAATTGTCTTACGTGTACAAAACACTCTTATTGTCTACTCATTGTAAATTTTGTTTAAATGGATTTGTTTTCTCTTAGGGCTTAGGAAAAACAATTCAAGCTATTGCATTTCTAGCTTATCTCTACCAAGAAGGCAACAAAGGTCCTCATTTGATAGTTGTGCCAGCTTCAACGTTAGGTAAGTTACTGGCTTAAAAAAATATTTCTTTGTTAAAAGAAAAAAAACAATCATGGAGAGGCTGAAGCAAAGATTAACTTAATGAAAGAAAACTTGGTGTTTTTTTTTTTTTTATTATGGTGTTATTCAACTCCTTAAGTAACTTGAATTGGAATGCAAACCATATTGAAGGCATGCTTGTTTCTGAATTAATTAGACCTACATGGAATTTTTTTGAATTATCTGTATGCTTCACAAAAAATAAAGCTGCTTGTTAGAATTTGGAATTGTGTAGCAAAGGAGTCATTTTACTTACTGAATATTGGCTGAAATTCTAAGTCTTCCGGCTGTGCTTGGGGTTAGGTTTCATGACATTTGAAATATTCAGTGTCATTTTTCCTCTTTGCTGCACAGCATCTGTCAAAGCAAGTAGAAATTCTAAAATGATGAGGCTGACTGTCTTTTAGTTTTTTCTGATTGTTTTATGGCCTCAGTTGAAAGTAGGAAGAATATGGTGAAATAAAATCTGTCAGCAAAGGTTGATGGTTCTTGATCGAGTTGAATTTGGTTTTGTATATAAAATACTTATTTTCTTAATAATACTTAAAATTCTGTGTAACACTTCAGAAAAGCTTCCAGTTTTTCAACCTTAGTTTGAAATTGCCATTTTTAGTGTGCTTTCAAAATCCACGAGAACCCACCTGTTTAACTCTTAAAAATGTGTATTACTTAAAGCCTGAGGTGTGGATAAATATGTGAATAAAAGTGCTTTTGTGAAGTTGGTCTTAGAGGCTCATGAATTGTAGTGGTAAGTTGGCCCAAGCTCTCCAGCATGGGGATGCCTGGGAAGCACTGTCTGCTGGCAGCTTTTGTGACATGTTTCTCGTGGCTTCTGATCTGGGACCAGCCCATGCCCAAGTGGCATTTATCAGAGACTCTCTTCTGCTGTGGCTGGGGTCAGTGATGGTGTTGGCTGTCAAACAGTTTCCCCTTGGGTATGGTGATGTTTTCTGTGGCCACTCTGCTGGCCGCACACCTGGAGCTGGGGTGGTTGTCAGGCTCCCTTGTCTGCTCCCAGAGGTACCGTCTGCCCTGATGACACACTTCTGGAGGCAAGTACTGACAAACGAAGTGATTTACTTTCTGAGGAATTAATTGTCTAAGGGAAGAAATCAAGCTGCAAGTTAAGCATTGTATTATTTTCAGGTGGTGGTTACAGACCATGCAGGGTCTGTTTCTGTAGGCGTTTAAAAGTGCAAGCTGGTTAAGCAAGAGTTACTGAAAGACCAATTCTGAGTTGTTCAGTTTGTTAAATATTATTATTTTTCCAATATTGAGACAGAATGTTTATTAAGTTTATTAAGTTTCAGGAAGACTTAAAGGGATTTGCTGTAAACTCAGATGTTTGATTTAATTTTGAGATGTGAGGTTATGTAAGACATAATAAAGTATAAATTACCATTTTTGTTTTAATGATATCTTACAGATAACTGGATAAGAGAAGTTCATCTGTGGTGTCCTGAACTGAACGTCCTTTTTTACTATGGTAGGAATCCAGTTTAGAAATGAATCCCGTAATACAGTTAGTTGTGTGGTCAGCTGAAGAAAAGATGAATTGGTCATGGGAGCATTCAGACAGTTGTTTAAATACACACATTTATTGATGAATCATTTCTGTGTACTGTCTTTAATTTTTATATGCATATAAATGTATGTAATTGCAGTCATCTTATGTTTTTACCTCTTGTAGGATCTCAAGAAGAAAGAAAACATCTCAGAGTGGACATTAATAATAAAGTCGTTGATTTCAATGTGATTGTAACTACGTAAGTACAGCTATAAAACTATAGAAAGTGAGCTTTAGTGAGGTCCTGCTGACATCTAGTGGTACAACAGAACAGACAGTTTTGGGAGTTGGGGTTCAGGTAATGAATGGGGTTAACTAGAGTTTTATTATTGTGTAAGATACTATGTCATAGATGCTTTAGATACTATCTATAGATGCTGAGAGATGCATATTGCATTGTAATAGATTTGCACTGACTTTTGGAAAGTGTTACAGAGATTGTTGACTCATCATGTACACTGTAATTATTTGCCAGTAGTAAACTGTTATGGTTGTTTACCTCCAGGCAGCTTCACTGCCCCTCATGTATTCTCTTCATAACTCCTAACAGTTTTAGAGAATTTGGTTTGATTGTGATAACAGTACGTTCATTTTAAAAGATAGACTAAGTGTAAGTAGTATTTTTCTCTGACAGGTACAATTCTGCAATTAGCAGCTCAGAAGATCGAGGACTGTTTCGCAGGTTGAAGCTTAATTATGCAATTTTTGATGAAGGTCATATGCTCAAGAACATGAGCTCTGTACGCTACCAGCACCTTATGACAATTAATGTAAGAGGTTTAGTTATTGTTGGGGTGGGGGGGGCAACTCCTGGTTTTTAGTTATGAGCAGGGGGAAAATGATATACTGACTGTAAAGTACATGCACACATAATGTTAAGACAGTGTGCAAGTGAATTTAAGTCTTGGTGTGGTCTAAGGAGTGGATCCTGCACTGTGATCCCTTTCAAGGAGATAAACTCCCGAAGAAATGTTAAAAATTTCCTGTAGCACCATTACAATGATGGTAGTGGTTGAGTTTGTGTTAAGCAATTTCCCAGTTTTATCCCATAAAAGTAAAGAATTAAAAAAATGCTATTCTGATGACTTGTGCTGAAACCTTTTATTTAAGGACCTGCTCTGATAGAACTGTGCAAGAAAAGCTAGCTTTGAAACATTTTTTCTTGTAGTTTGCGGCCTGAGTCAGCAGTGTTTTGAAAAAGAAAATTTGAATACAGCTCTCTCTGATTATTATGATCTACTGCTGTAGTACTTACCCTATAGTAATATACTTAAGATCACTTATTGCAATGTATTTTTCAATGTGTTTTCATCAATAACCTTTTTAGGAAGCTGATCTTTAAGCCATAAAACTCTGGTTTTTACTTGCAATCCAATACTTGTGCATACGTACTGTATGAGGTTAGAGAACTTGATATGGGAGCAACAATTAACAACACTTATTGAGAGAAAAAACCCCAACCAAAACAAACCAACAGCAACCAAAACAAAACCGAAACAGAACAAATGAGAACCCCTAATAAATCCAGGAATGTGTTTAACTGTCTTAAATTATGTGCACAGTTCCGCACAGACCTGTAAACAATTTTGTTGACTAGTGAGGAGATTATTCTATGAGATCTAAATATAAAATAAGTTTAAATAGTTATAACTTAAACACAGCTCATTTTCTGACTTCTCCATAGCTGTGTTGTTTCTGCCAAAAATAATTTTTAGCCTCTTTGATTAATGTTTCTCACTGCTCTTTCCACTTGGAACAAACAGGCCAAGAATCGCTTGCTGCTAACAGGAACTCCAGTTCAAAATAATCTGTTGGAATTGATGTCCCTCTTGAATTTTGTCATGCCACATATGTTCAGCAGTAGCACGAGTGAAATTCGGAGGATGTTCTCTTCAAAAACAGTACGTATCACGTATACTTTTCTTGAAAATATTTTTTTTTTTTTACTAGAAAACTGCTGTTGCTGTACAACTTCTGTTTTATTGGTGTGTTACGGAAACAAGTAATAGGATTATGAAAATCTAGAAAATGAAACAATGGAATAAACCATTTAAAGTAAAAATATCTCACAACATAATCTCTCGGAATACTAATGGTCATGTTAAATATGCATGTTCTGGCAGGGTTTTTCATCAAATTAGAACAGTTAAGGTGGTGGCATCTCAGCTGAAAACTTCACACTGTAATTGAATTCTTGCAATATTTTCCTTAGAAGACTGCTGAAGAACAAAGCATATATGAAAAGGAGAGAATTGCACATGCAAAGCAGATAATAAAACCATTCATCTTGAGAAGAGTAAAAGATGAGGTAACATTTTATCTTTAAAATAATGGTTTATTATTATCAAAAAATCTTGATAGTCTTTGAGACCGACTGTTTAATGTAAGGTGAAAATTTTGATAGTGCTACTTTTAGATGTCTATAGGAAGAGCAAGAAACTTGTGCTATCTTTCAGGATTGTGCAAGTTGAAGTTTTATCTGGTACAGCTTTGTATTTTGATGTTTATTATTTGCTGACTATTTACTGTTGAGAATTTTAGGAAGGATCACCAAATAGTGTTTCAGTGCACTAAGAGACAAGTGAGAAATCCTCCCCATTGACCATTTGTGACTTTATAATAATGGCATTTTATCTGGAGTAAGGAGTGTGAGAGTGAATGTGCACGTATTTGTGTATATGTATGACTAGAAATTTGTGGTTTATGTTATTTTCTATCATGAAAATGTTTATTTTATTAAAAAATCCAAAACCTATTTAAATTCATCTGTTTAAAATTTTATTTATAAAGGAAAGAAAAAATTTACTGATCTGAAAAAATGTTAGTGTGTGCTTGCAGACTTCAGTGGTCAGTGCCCTGAAGAGGGTAACCCTGATTAGCGGGGAAGTAGATTCCAGGTATTGCATGTAATATTATTTAATGCAGTTCTGGAGTGTGCAGACCATGTTACTTGGTGTGGGGGTTGATGATTAATCCAGATCAAGATCTGAGTATGTAGAGTTGCTGACCAAGTTAATGAGGTTGCAACCACTGAAAGGAGTTGGGATGGGGACAATGAGTAGGGTAGCTTAAAAGCAGGTTTGTAAGATAGTACGGAATTACTGACCATTTGCAACAGAACAAGTTTTATCTGGTATGATTTTGTTTTGTCAGGTCCTTAAACAGCTACCTCCCAAAAAAGATCTCATTGAGTTATGTGCCATGTCTGAGAAACAGGAACAACTATACCTTGATCTCTTAAACAAGCTCAAGAAAACGATTAATAGTAATGGTATGTAAGGGTCGTGTTTCCTTTTGGGGGATTTTTTTTCATGCTAAGACATGTTGAGTGTGACTATAAAACCTTTGCTTTGTGAAATGCCTAATGCTCACAAACTAACTGTATCTCTTCCATGAATTTTTCCAAAGTTCCCTTTAATACATGAATTTTAAAATTGAGTTCTTACAAATAAACTTCTTTTGAGAGATAAAGATGCGTCAGGCATCTATGTGCTATTACTAAATGTACCTTATTTCTGTATTTACAGAGAAAAACTCTGATATGGGAAATGCAATGATGCAACTTCGAAAAATGGCTAATCACCCTCTCTTGCATCGTCAGTATTACACAACTGACAAGCTCAGGACCATGTCCATGCTTATGCTCAAGGTAAGGTGATGAGATTCAGAAGCAATCCTTAGTTTCTCAGAACTTATGCAAATTGAATAGAGTTGCTTTGTGGGTTTTGTTTCCTTGTTGGTTTTTTTTTTTTTTTTTTCAATTGTCAGTCCTCTGGTCAAAAGTGTGTCTTTGCAAAGTTTAATTCATTGTTGCTGCTTTTTATTTCTCTGCTTCTATCCAGTGCTCTAATCAAGCTGTGTGTGTTTAACGCTGATTTTTTTTTTTCAATCATTTATAGAATGGAGAGAACAGTTGTGGGTCTGCAGACTTCTCCTTTTCATTAGCTCTCCCTTAACACTTCTCTCCACCCCAAGAATTGAAGCCAAAGTGCTTATGAAGAAAATATTGGGCATGCCCTTGAGTTTAATAGTTTTCTGAGTAGCAAAAAAGTTGGACTGTACCGAACTAAAATAGAGAAGGCATAAGTATTGAATTGTTGAAGATTTTCTTATTTTAATAATTTGTCTGGAACTAAGGACTAAGGAATTTGGGGGAAATTCTTACTTCTTTATGCAGTATTAAAAAAAAAAATCTGAATGTGCACCAGGTTCTCTGAGAAAGTTGTAGCTGGCTTTGAATATTCTTAAGCTTTGTGTTTAAGTAAGGCCGGGCAAGGCTGGGGGGAATGCAAGAGATGACCCCATGGTTTATGAAGGATTTTTGTCCCTTTTTATTCCTCCTCATACCATCATACTCTCCAGATGTGGCTTTTGTTATCCTCTTTCTTCCAGGCATGACATCACTCTACCTACCCTACATCTTGGGCTGGGCTGCCCATGTCTTCTACCATCTATCCAAGGATTGGACCTCCCTTTTAGGGAATGTGTCTTCAGGGGAAGAGATCTGATAAAGGGGTAGAGGGTCCATAGGGTTTGGTGGGTCCTAGGTAATTGCTGTGGAGGTTGAGCCTATACTTCATAGTTTTTGGTAGTACCAAGTGCTTGTAAAAACTAAACCTAAGTAATGATCCTCTACTACAAACCTGGGATTGCAGAGTTTATCTTTTGTTGTTTGCATGAGCCAGGCTCTGGCATTTGTCTATGTCTAGGTGTGGTACTTTGTTCTTACAGAAATTTTGGATGTTATTGTGGGATGGCTTTTTCCTTCTCTGATTGTGTATTACATTCTTTCCCTTCATTTTTTGCTAACAGGAACCCACCCATTGTGATGCCAACCCTGACCTCATCTTTGAAGATATGACAGTGATGACAGATTTTGAGCTGCACTTACTTTGTAAGCAATATTCTCACATCGGTGACTTCAAGTTAGACATGGATCAGATCTTGGATTCTGGAAAGTTTAGAGCACTGGAAGGCATTCTCTCTGACCTCAAAGAGAAGGTATTACAGATGGCTGAAACTCCTTTTCCTGTCTATTTAAAGTATAGCTCTAAATAACTGGTTAAATTGACATCTGCTAGCTATATACGCAACCGTTTTGCTTTGCTGTGGAGTTTTAAAATGTGATTTAGTGCATGTGTCGTCTTGAAGAGCAATAGGTACAGCTTTTAATATGCAGTCCTGAGGATGCATGTCACTTAGGAGACAACTGAAATAAGTTTTCACATTTTTCCAAGTTTCAGGATATTCATCCCAAGTTAACTACTTTATCAATATATGGGGTCTTGAGTAATTTTCACACCCCCTGAACTTCACCTTCTTTTAGCAATTGAATAAGACTGTTATATTAGAGTAACCATGGATGTGTTAAGTCGGTGTAAAGGTAAGAAGAGGTCCTTGTTTGGAGCCCTGCCCTGACATTCAGACAGGGTTATTTTATAAATAAGTGTCTACCATAATGCTTCAGAGGATCCCGAATTTGCACAAGTGTGTGCTTTGTATCTGAGTATTTCAGGCAAAAGAGTGCTACTGCTATATATTATATGGAATGTCATTTTAATTTAAGTTTTTTATAAAAGTAGTTTGTTTATGGATGGAGTGGATCTGTCACTTATACATTTGATATGTGATTTGTTTGAGTCACCTAAGTACAGAGGAACTAAAATATCACTTCACTGACAAACAGTGGGTTAATGCAGCAGAAATACTGGATATGATACCTTCATACAAGTCAGTCCTGACCTGATGAATTTGAGCTTAGTCTTTTCGTTTGGAAAACAAGGATTCAGTCAAAGTAAAATCATGTGTTTACACCAATAATTTCTGTGTTTCATAGTTGACATGTTTTAAAACTTTGTTCTGCTTTGTCATTTCCAGGGTGACAGAGTTGTGTTGTTTAGCCAGTTTACTATGATGCTGGATATCTTGGAAGTTTTCCTAAAACACAGGCAACATAGATATATTAGGTTGGATGGGAAAACGCAGATCTCTGATCGGTATGTGACTCTTTTTCCAAAGATGAGAGCGAAAAAGTGAATGTGTGAATGGAGAGAGGAAGATAGCTTAAAATCCTTACTTTTCTCTTCCAATGTATAGTAATCTGTGGTGACTGAGCATTGACGGGCTTTGATGTTGGATTTCAGTGCACCTTAGTAGGGATGAGGCTGGAAGATGAGTTTTAGATGGTCAAGTTACAGTCTTATCCACTGAAATAGAAAGCGTATGTTTTCAGCAGTTCATGCTGTGTTTGTGTACAGCATGCTGTAACAAAAGCTTACCTGTAGCTATTCCTCAGAAGTATAGTATATTTCTCTTACAATAGGCAGATAAACCCCTTGGTTTGCCTGAGAGAAACAATTTAATCTGTCCTTACAGGTGAAAATTTTGCAATACTTTTCTTGTGTTTGAGCTCTGAGGGTTTGTTGTTGCAGGCATTCTAAAAAAATATTTTTAGGTGCTTTTTCCTTAGTTTCAAAAAACTTTCATTCTTGCTCTGGTGTTACTTCCCGCTTACGGCTGATGTCTCACTGCCCTTACATATGCAGTTACTACAGAGGATAGTCATGAAGCAAAGCTCATCCCCTGTCTCCTTGTTTGTTTCATGCACTTCAGTTTTCCCTCATCCTCCAACTTGCTCTTTGTGTTCTGTGATCATCAAAAGTCTTTTTCTAAGCCTCCTTTCATTCTTTGCTATTGATCTGTCACTTAGTGTGTTTCTCTGCTCACTGCTGAGGACTGGTGGTACCCTTTGTCCTTCTGCATAACATCTGTACTTTGAGCTGCTGTGCAGTGCCGCTGTGCTCTCATCATCTGAACCTCCGTATTCAGCTCTGGAGCCAGTGGTGTTTTGAACTTGACCTGAACCATGGTGTCTTGTGTTCTGCAGGATACATCTAATAGATGAGTTCAATACAGATATGGGTATATTTGTATTCCTTCTGTCAACCAAAGCTGGTGGCTTGGGAATTAATCTGACCTCAGCAAATGTTGTTATTCTTCATGACATTGATTGCAACCCGTACAACGATAAACAAGCAGAAGACCGATGCCATAGAGTAGGTCAGACAAGGTAAGATGTCTCCTAATTACAGTGCTTAGGTTTTCTTCAGGACAAGCTGTCAAAGGAGGCTAAAAGGACAGTATTTTATGATTAAAAATTCCATTTTAAGCAGAGATTAGTGTAAACTAGCTCTGGGTTTATGGGAGCTAGGAATTTTAATTGTCTTAGCATGTGTTGCTGCCTGAACAAACCTTATTTTCACTCTCCTCTGTTCTAGTTCTCTGCAAGGGTCAAATTCTCTAAAACTCAAATTTCTGGTACTGGCAACTGTTTCAAGGCAGATCTGAAGTCTTTGGGACTGTTTGGCCAAGCTGTTCGCTCTCTTCAGAAGACTTCTAAGCTTTGAAGTGGCACCCTATCATAAACAGGGAAACTATAGAGTATTTTTAATAACAGATTTTTCAACTGTAATATGGAATTGGGGGAATTTGACTTGTTTATGTTAGTAGAGATTTTTGTGACTATCCAGCCTCTTGCAGCGGCTGAGAGTGCAGGAGAAAACTCATTTTCTGGCAGTACAGAGCACAGTTTTTCCAGAGAGAAAGCCTAGAAGCTATTTGTATTGCCCTTTCATTTCCTCATCCTTGCTTTAAACCACTGCCAGCTGAGTAAAGGCATCCTTCCCTTCTCTGTTAATCCAAAGAAACTATAAAAATGGATTCATCTTATTTTGTGCTTTTCAGAGAAGTAAAAGTCATAAAGCTAATTGGTAAGGGGACTATTGAAGAATCCATGCTCAAAATCAGCCAGCAGAAATTGAAGTTAGAACAAGACATGACTGCAGCTGATTCAGGTAGGTGTCTTACACACAGTGATGTCCACTTAATACTCTGCAGTAGCCTTAATTTCCTTATTCTGGAAAAAAAGAAGGTTCTTAATGCAGACAAGCCTTTTGTTGTGTTTTGTTTTTGTTTTTTTTTAATGTTAAACCAGAAAAGATGTATTTGTGCTGATTATTGATTTGACAGGAAATGCCCTCTGAGTCCGACCCAGAAATCAATGATAAAGTCATAGAAACAGAGGATTTTTTTACAGGTTTGGAGGTATAGACCTTGGTCTGTTTATGAGGAATATTTTAAGCTGTACTACTATTTTTATTTTTTCTGTTCCTCAGGAGAAGAAGGAACCATTCCAGCAGATATAGCCACGCTATTAAAAGCTTCTTTGGGTCTCTAAAATGTAAATATGGTGTGAAATTCAAGGAGGAGAGGTGATGATGTACCCCAAGGACTCTTACATTACCAATGACCAGGAGTTTTATGACTGTTTATAACTTTTTGTAGTTACTTTATTGTATTCCTCATGGTATTGAAAGTTTTTAACACTGATAGCATTCTTAGAATGCTTAAAAACATAAGTGGCCCAAATGTGCCAACAAGAGAAGCTGAATAAACGTTATTTTACAGATCACTTTTCAAAATGGGGACCTAAGTAGTAATTGTCTTAACAAATCTGCTACTGCTTAAGATTTGTCAGTATTTTTGTAATTATTTCTACCTCCAAATATGTGTGTGTATATATATATAAAAACTGTCTGTTTCACTGGATTCCACGTGTAGATTTTTTTATATGTGCCTTATTTGACAACGCTCGAGTCTGTTTCTGCTTGTTTTGGTTCATTTGATGTACCGTATTGGTTTTGTAACAACTTGTTCAAATAAAATTCCATAGATTGACAAAATGTTTTCATGGTTGTGATTACTTGGGGCAGGTAGGGGATGATAACCTGCATGTTATAAATCAAATAGGCAGCTTTCAAACTTGCTGAAATGCTCCATTTGAACTGACTTGGCTTTATCCAGCAATAGTTAATTACTGATGTTTCATTATACTCTCATCACAGTGATGTTAGAATAGTGATTGTAAAAGCAGAATTCCTGCAAAATTGAACTTTCCAAATTGTAATTTTTTTTGTTGGTCCTTGTTGTGGATACCAGATCTGTGCTCTGACAGTGAAGAGGTCTAAACACAAAGCTTATGTCTTGCTCACTTCTTGAAGTTTTAATTTTGAGTTCATCTCAGTGAAATGAAGAGCATCAAGAGTATCAATGATGAGGTTGTGCCTCCACCTGAAGTTTATAATGGGCTGACAAGGATGTGATTTGAGGAGGTAGGAGAGGGGGATGTCCATTTGCCTGGACAGAAGCTTTTTTTTTTTTTGTCTTTTGAAGTCAGAGTGGTTGATTCAGACTGCTGCTTTTTTAAAAGCAGTGGGGGAAGCAAAATACGGGGGAGTCCTTATTGCCTCTGCCCTGTGCCAGAGCTTCAGCTGCTGTATGGTCTGTGCAGAGTTCAGCAAATCCTGTACCAGGCTGAACCGCTCAGAGGATTGCATCTGAGGATTCACTCTGGTTTGCAATATGGGTTTGATAGTTACCCCTTTGCTAGGTCTGGTTGTCACACTCAGAAGACAATTGTTTCATCTTTTGAAGGAACTGAAGCACTGTCCTGTGAAGAGGAGCTGGAGTCCATCATTGCTCAGTGTTTCGGCCTGTCTTTAAGATACTGTGCTAGTAGTAAGCCAGCGAGGTGATCTGTGAGTTGGACATGCTTTTTTTGTTTGTTTGATCAAGGCTGTGGATATTTTTGGTCAACTCTGCAAATTCAAAATGGATGGAAGGTTAAAGCCTTTGAAATGTTTCAAAGTTTGAGTTAGACTGCTTGGCTTTTCCTACAGGTACTCTGTGGCTGTGCTGTATGTTCCAAATTGCACCACTGAAATAGGGTGAAGAAATTCTTTATTATATGTGGAGGTGGGTAAGAATCAATTTGTCTGCCATGCTTCTTTAATTCTGCTGGTTCTGTAGGACTAAATAGTGGGACTTAACACACAGCCGCAAATGTTTTATGCTACAATTACTCAGGTTGTCTGTTTCTGTTGAGGGTGATGCTAACCCAACTCTTATCCCATTATATTTGCATATTCTCACCTGTTTGGTTTCAAATGTGGATTAAAATGGAATCACTGCGCTATAGGGTGGTTTGTGTGGTGTTTTGAATGTATATGGAATCAGTTAGTGTTGCCTGGCTGAGCAGTGGTTACTCCTCAAACAATCACATCTGTAAACCCCTGGGATCAATATCTGTCTTTAAGTCCTGTGAAACTTGTGTTACTGCCTTTCTTTGTTTGTCACTATTTCTACCCTTTTTAATCGGGAGTCTCAAGAGATCAAGTCATTGTCCTTGGAGACAATCAAAAGCTGTCTGGGTACAGTCCTTGGCAACTGCCTCTAGGTGGCCCTGCTTGAGTAGAGGGTTGGAGTCCCTTCAACTTCAATCATTCTGTGATTCTGTGTCTCTGACTGGGAAAGATGTACAGACAGAAAATACCAAAACCACCATAATCTGAAGTCAGCTGCTGAAGAATAGAGGAGATGGGAGCTGAAAAAGGAAAAAATCTGCAAAGAGCCGGAACAAAGCATGGAAGGAGTTTCAAAGCAGGTGAAGATATACCCCATTGGAATGAGCTAAAGATTCATCCTTGCTTTCTGTTCTGTCAATACCTTAACCTCTTGCTGAACTGTTAGCGGTTGGTTGGTATCACTCATGATTCAATGAAATACTTATGGTGGGAGAGAAAAGCAAACGTGAAGGGAAATAATTTCCTGTCAGTGGCCTTTTCCAGCCCAGAGGATTGCCCAGATTTGTTGTGGCTTATCTGCTTACACCACACAGTGGAGTCCTCGTGCAAGCACTTGAGTTTGTGTAAACCTCTTGCACCTACAACTGTCCGTGTTGCCAGGATTTCCACCTCCCTTTTTCCCTAGTCCTGAAAGAATGAGCTCTTCGTTTGTTCTAAACCTGGTTGCCACCACCAACCCCTAATTTTTCTTGTACTTACTGAAAGAGATACTGAGCTATTAACTGTTGTTGCAGCTGGTGTACTGGTTGGTGTTAACAGTGGCAGAGTATAAACTTCAAACTTCTCAAGCACTTTTGAGAGTCTCTTGAATTTTATTTTCTCTTTTTTTTTTTTTTTTCCCCTTCACTTTTTTGCTTAGTGTCCATAGTCCTCCCACACATTTACTCTCACTATTTAACCTGCTTTTCTCCAGATTTAAAGACTGCAATAGGCCAAGTATTGTTGAGATTGCACCTCTCCAGGAAGGTTTATTTAGCTCTTCTCCACCTGAGTGTGCATAAAACATTAATTGGTTTGATCAAGCACTATTAGCAGAGGGGGAATGTGATTGAAGCCACACCTCTCTAAATCAGTACTTATTACTCTACTAAATCAGTATTTTAGATTCTCTCTCACAAAAAGTGGTAGGTTTTGATTTGATACAGTGTACCCATTTGAAGTTAATATAAATGATTCTGGAGTTAATAACTTAGGATGTTTTGTCATATGGAAAATGAAACATGCATGTGTTTTTCTGAACAGCTGATTTACATTATAGTCTTTGGTCTTTTCTGGATCCAGGCTGCAATAGCTGGAAGTGCTTGCACTCTCTCTCTGAGAGCCAGTAGCCTGGGGTATTTGTCTGCAAGGTCAGGTTTACAGGACAGAAGTGTTGTACTGCACACATCCCAGTAGAAGTCAGCCCATGTTACCTAGTGGAAATGGGGAGAGAAAGCAGTAAATTTTAGTTGATTATCTCAAAACCAGGGATTACTAATATTCTCAAAAAACTGCAGAAATTAAACATGAATTTTTCTGTTTTAAGTTGTTCTGAGGGTTTCTTTTGAAGCTCATCATTATAGAGCTAATAATTAGATTGCAGTGCAAGGCTTGACTTCAGTAAATATTTGTTAAAATAAACCCCTTGTTATAAATATTACTTGTATTGCAATATTAGTCTTTCCTGCTGGAACTGTGCTGCAGAAGAGTGTTTAAAACAGTTTTGAGTAAAAAAGGATATTATGTTTTCGTAGAGCTTTTTTGCATATTTCCTTGTAAATTAGTCACTGATTATAAGCAGAATGAGCTTATGTTCATTAGTACAAAAGCATTTAAAATGTTTTGTGTCGACGCAGTTATGAACTGGTTTAGAAAATGCAGATCCTGGTCCTGGTTAACCTCACTCTTCTAATACTAAGGAAAACAGTTATCACTTGGCAATTGAGTGACCAGAAATTCAACAATAGTCATACTTTATTTTTCTGGCAACCTGACTGGAATGGAAGAAACAAAAATTATACTTACTGAATTCCCTACCAGCCACTGGTTATCCCCTAAGAAAGTATCCAGATCTTTCAGTAATTCAGGTGCTTTGTTGGTGAGGATGTCATCAAATGCTTTTTTCTGGGGGAAGAACAAAACACAGAGACACAAACTGATGTGTAAGCACAGCAGTCAGCAAAACTGAATTTTTGGGGGTTGCTTATTTGTGAAAGAGAAAGCTGAAATGTGAAAAATATTCATGTTGGATGCCCAAAACATGGCTTTCATGCCTCACTGAGCCATGACTCAAAGCTATTTGCTCCCTTAATGAATATCTAGGAGCTCCTTGATGCTAGACATGACATTTGGGGTGCTACCGCTCCTTCTTCTGTGCTAACAGCCACCCAGCCATGACAAGGGAGGAGCCCTGCCATAGATTTGGGAAGATTCCAGCTACAAAATATATTTCCAATGTCTCATGGTCATTTTTTTTGAGAACTCTTTTGAATGTCATGTTTCCTAGTGTACAGAGTTTCAGATTACCAGAATCCCTTAAGCTCTGTCTTTCCATGCTGTCAGTCAAATGCTGGTCTTAGTATGTGCATGTTAATGTCTGAAGCATGAGGTTGTGTATGGTGGTGGTTCCCTGCTAGCTGTTCCCCATAGCAGAAAGCCTTAAGGCTGCTTTTAAAGGATTATGCTGTTTCATTTGGAGAGGGAAACTGTTTCTGGTTTTCTCACCTGTATGGAAACAATTAAGAGGGCAGTTGTGTGGGCTTCTGGTCAGCCCATGTGGCGCAGTTTGTGCAGCTAATGTGCTTGGCCTAATTTTGGAGGAATATATTCAGGCTTGGCTAAGTAAGCACTGGTATACTGGTACAGAATTATTCCTACAATCTTGAAATTTAGGTTAATGAATGGAAGAATAAAATTTAGAAGAAGCAGCAACCTTAAATGCAGGCTGAAGTAAAATTAGAGTTTCTGCAGACATGATTAAGATTTTACATGATTTTCTGCCGTCCTTTAAGAGCTTGGTAACTGGATGAGGTGACTGCGAATATCACCCATAAATTTGCCGTCCCAAAATCTCATATCTGCATCCTGTGCTGTAGTATTTACTTTCTTTTAGGTAAGTCATCCCCCGCCCCACCCTTCAATCCTGCAAAGAAACCCCAAACTATTGTGTGATGGTGATGATAACGACCTCCCATAACTACAGGAGTACACAGTCAAGCTGTGAAGCTGGTGGGGACATGACCAGGATCCTTCTTCTGGAGTGGCACAACCTGCTCATCTCAGCCCTGGAGCTCTGCAGTGGTGCATGACAAAGCTGTGGCAATGCCAGCTGTGTTTCTGGGGTATGTAGGGTGAAGGGTGACTTTACCCGTGGCACAGAGGGAGCTTCCATGGGCAGCTTCCACCTCTGCTCCCCATACCTTGCTTTGAGATCTCTTTGCTACTGTCCAGATAGCCTAACACATCGTTTCACCTTTCTCTGAGGGATGTTTGTTCCCCTAAGCACTTGTCAGGCCTAGGCAGGTGTTCTGACTTCAGTATGGCTAAAGGACTTAAATCTTGCTTGGTGAGAGCGTGAGACTCCGCTTCTACCACAAGGTGGTGGCAGCGGACCCGGGAGGAGAGAGCAACAGCCAACATCGAGAAAAATGTTGGGACCCGAGTTTGGGAAAGTAAGTTTCTCGATCATCCTTGACCCCAGCATACAACCTTGTGTGTATACGTGCGTAGGAGCACATAGGGGTTGGCTGCCAACTATCTTCCCTTCTAAATTAGTCACTGGTGACATGATCTGGGTCTTTATTTTGGAGTTCTTGAGTATGGGCTGAGACATGCGCAGGCATTACCATGGGAGTTTCCCTGTGGAGGAGCAGTAGTGCTGCTTCTGCACTAGCACATCAGCAGTAGTGTGGCTCTTCCAAAATTATTAAAATTCATGAGTCAACTTACTCTGCCTGAAGTGAGAAACTTTGGGAAATCACTAGGAAATGTAAGTAGTTCACACTATTAAATACTAAACCTCCAAATATGGTTCCAAATCTTCCCCTACAAGATTTCGGTTCCAAATCTTCCCCTACAAGATTTCAGAGCACTTTCACATTCTCTATGTATTTATTAATAATTGGTTTGGGGCAACTTTGTGTACTGTGTGGTCTCTGTAATACAATGATTTTAAATGTTACCTTTGAATTGATGGATGGTGGCTGCGCTGGCAGTTAGTTCATGGTGAGACCTGTTGTTACACTACCACTTCCCTGAAAGGATCAGGTCATCTGCTTGGGACAGAGCTGTGTGGAGCCATTGTAACATCTGAGTGAACTCACCCATCGCACTCCTGCCCCAGCAGCTGATCTGGTACTTATTGAAAACCAAGAAGAAATCAAAATGCAGACGCGCTAAAAGTTGGGATGGGGCTTAGTGAGTTAGCAGAAAGATTTGAGTGTAGGCAGTTTGCAACAAGAGGGGGGTATTGCTCAGTGCATAGTGTAGAAGTGTCCTGTGTTTCCTCTTCTGAGGAGCAGTTTGGTGGACACACACAGGGCATCCTTGATTCAAGGTGAACTAGTGAGGGGCAGCTCATGATGGCCTCATCCTTTCCACCAAGGGTGGAAAAAATCGGGGGAAGAGTGGGCAGCATTGTCTGCATTAGCCTCAAGGAGGAACCACAGAGCTCCTCCAGGTCAGCTTTGCTGAGGTGAGGCGATGGGCCCAGTGGCTGACACACATCAGTGTCTCCAAGGAGATGCTCAGATACAGTCATGGCTTATGTGCTACCTTTGTTTAAATTAGTGATTCTTACTCTCACGTCCTGGTTTTTCTCTGCCCAAGGGAACAGCGTCATGAAATCATCTATGGTGTCCACAATGGCATCAGCTAGCGCCTGTTCCACAGGCGTCTGACCTGCCAGACCTGTGGGGAGCAAGCATATGTGAAGGGAGGTTAGAGACAGCATCAGCAGGAAGTTTGGATACTCCCCAAGGTAAACTCCAAATATTTTCATAAAAAGACATGTTCTGGTTTGGTTTTTTTTTTTAGGGGGGGGGTGGGGTATGCTAACAACGTGGAATTGACTCCTTACATCTAGGTGCAATCTCATCTACCTTTGCTTTTTTCCTCCTCCAGCCTCGTATAGTCAATTGAGGTAGTGAGTTGTTCTTTCCCTCACCCAAGCCCACAGCCTGAATATTGGTTCTTTATCCTCTCTGCTTTCCACCATCCCAGCACATTCAGTGAGGGTCAGCACAAATTCCTTTCCACTAATCTTTCCCCATTCCAGCTTTCAACATCCTCCATCTCATGGTCTTTTCATTTTGGTCACTGCATTCTTCAAAGCATCTGTGAAAGTCTGCTTCTCTTTCTGTCTACCCTCCCATTCAGCCCCATTGAGAACATTCTCATGACATCCCACTTGCTTTTGACTATTTCATTGTAATCAGGTATCTTAGCCAAATTTCATCTTGTTTATGAATCTGCTTTTGTTGCCTGTTGTCCTTTGGTTTTCCTGCACTTCTCTTGATGCTACTACTTTCCTTCCCCTTGCTCTCATTTCACAGATCTGCATTTACGCTTTCACCTCTGTGCAGGTTCAGGTCACCTTTCTCTTCCTCTCTTCTTGAAGCCTCACCTGGAAGCTCTGCTTCCCAAGAACGGTACACCCTTCCTCTGCCAAATCATCTCTCTTAGTGAAACTTTGTGCTTTTGAAGGTGAGAGGTGCACCTCTCCTTTTGGGAATCAAGTTCTGGGAACCTTCAGTTAAGAGTTGTTGGTGATGGGCACCTGAAAGAGCCATTTCTTAATTTTAAAGGATCAGTGACATATATGTAAACTTAACAGTAGAACTAGCAAGTTTTGACTATGACAATGGAAAGATACTTTTCCCCTTCCATGCTTGCTCTTTTTCCTGTTGTAGCTGACAGTGTGACTAGCACTGAAAAGAGAACAGCATGGTCTGAGCGTGCCCCCGATCCCAACCCTTTGTATCTAATGCAAATCAATGGCATAGATGTCGAAAAGGGGAATGCAGAAGCCAGAACTTCAGGCTGCATAAGAGCCACAGCTCCAGATCAGCCTCCCAACAGGAGGCAGGTGGGGAGGAAGTGTGGTGGAAGGCAGGCTTTGTCATTGTTTTTTATTACTGGGTGGACTCTCATCATTCTCTTCTCTTGCAAGGAATAGATTGTATCGCGGCTGAAGGACACGCGCAGAAACACGGTATTGCAGACATGCTTGAAAATGTTGTTCTAGTGCCTTGAAGAATAACGCTCTATGGTAGAAAAGGTGAAATATTTTGAAAGGCAGGTTACATCCCTTTGCTCAGAGTGTAAAAAACAGTAGGATAGTACTTGCTTCCCAGCCCCTCCTCTTCAATCTGCTGACATTCAGCATGCCATGGGCACATCTGCCTTCAGCCAGACCAATTTTGCAGGTGGTTTTGGATGACAGCTTGCTGACTTAAAGCAAAGCCTGGCTACTCTCTTTGATTGCTTGCGTTACTAAGTCTTTAATTCACTTTAACTGGTGGAGTGCTTCCATAGCATGTAAGTATTTAAAGATGCAAGTGATGTTGCCATCTGATATAATCTCTCTGCCAGCTCTGAATTGTTGCCTAAATCTGCTTCAGAGTGCTCTGCCTGCTGTCTTAATCTCTAATGCTTCCAAAACCACCTTCTCCTGGTCATCTCTAGTTTGACTGGCAGCTCAGAGTTTAACTTCAGGGGAAACTGCCCTGAGAGCCTTAGGGAGGAGGCCACAGGTACGCACCTCCTGTCATGCAGTGACAGGTGAATAAAGTTTGTTGTCTGGGGAAGGCGGCCCAAACCCCAGGCACTGTATCCAGAGTGGAAACTTAATCAGACATGGGAGGAATTGTTTGGAGTTTTCCTTTAGACATACACACTTGCAGTGCAAACACAGAGATCAACAACATGACTTCAGCTCTGACAATCACGGAATTTCACGCTGCAAGTTGTTATTTTGAACCTTTTTTGGTTGGTTTTTTGCTTTCTACATGACATCTGAGTGACTCTAAACCCTGTCATACAGCATCGTAGTGGATGTGCCTTGCTCCATTTCTTCTTTCTGATCTTGCAACTGCAGGGAATGTAGCCTGAGGTCTTATCAGGATTGCCACAGCAATCCCAACCCAGTGGGCACAGTTGTCACCAAACTATGGTAAGGAAGGCTGCTGAATGTGGCCATGCCACCACACAGTGCTCCTCAGTGCTTTTTTGAGTGGCAGCTCTAGTAGCATCCTGTATGGCACACTGCATTTCTGTGGTCAGCACTTGGTGCTGGCAAAGGGGCCAATAACTATTAGCTGTTTGTACCTGGGAAAAATAGCAGTACCATTATTGCCGTGCTTGTGTTGACTTTTGCATGGTTGGGCCTACCAGGCAGTTGGTTTGTTTCTGTTTTTACTCCGGATGTATTGTTTTCCTGAGCATTAAAGGTGAGTTCAGAACAGAGAAAGAAAATATTCAAATACACATTACCTGACTCTCTGGCAAGGTATCTTGCCATTGCCAGGCTCTGGTGAATGATAACTCCATCTACTTCCAGTATAGGGAGTTTGCCGAATGGGATAGCTTGGAGGAGAAAGCAAAAAAGAAAAAAACAATCATAAGTAAGATCATAGCCATTAGCAGTTGTAGTCTGTGACAACTGCACTTTTACCACTCAGAGGGTATGCATTGTTATAGCACTTCACAGTTTCACAGTGTTTCTGTGGGGAAATGCATGGACTAAAAATAAAAAAGGGGCAAGGATGTAACCAGATTGCGCTGCATGAAGTACAGTGTAGAAACCAGGCATTGCATTTCCTATTCCATAGCCTTGTGCCAAAGAGGCTCAATGTGCTCCTGTGCATCCATAATTCTTTCTGTAGGGAAATTTTCCAGAGCAGTATTAATTTTTCCTTCTCTTCCCTTCTTTCCCCCCACCCTCCAGAAGAGTGACTGCCAAGGTTAAATAAAGTAATACTGAAGATTTTTGTAGTGCAGGATCCAGCTGGAGCATGAAGTAAAAGATTGGGTAAAAGACTACGAGGTGCTTTTCCATTTACACTTGAAGCAGTGATTCAGAGAAGCATCTGCATTTCAGACTGTGACGAGACATTTCATTTCACAGTCATCACCAAGACAAATATGTTTTTCACTCTGAACTGTAAACGCTAAGAAGGTACTCAAATGTACTTGGCTTGCATTCAAAAAAAAATTCCATCAGTCAGGGGAAGAAGCCTCCAGACTTTAAGTACAGGGAAAGACAAGCTAAGCAGGTGTCATGGTTATCTGTAAGAGAGCTTGAGATAAGAAAATTTGGAATTCTGTGTTGCTATGTTTTGGAGAAGCTGCTGGCATGATATCAAATGGAGCTGGAACCTTGGAGCAAAGTTTAGTCTGGGAAAAATGGTCATATTTAAGACAGTAAGAATCTGCTCATGGGAGCCCGGTGCTGTTCACCAGAGGAACTGTAAATCTCTGCATCACAAAGGATGCTATTTTATAAATTCCAAGTATGTGACTCCAAGTGCTGATTATGGCTAAATGCTTTGCACTCAATTTTCATATGGGCTGCACTTGGATCTGTATCCACCTGAAGAATATCTTGTGATGTAAAAGGGTGAAAACATGGGCTATTGGAAATGTGCAAGGTGCTTTCAAACCCAGGAGAACTGTCTTTAGATGACAGCTGGAATGACACCTTTATTCCATGAGGATTTTTAGTTCTAATGAAAAGGGCAAAATAATGAAGCCTCATGCATTCGTAACTATTTAGGAAGGCAACTTCATAAATGATGAACACTGCCACGTGGCTCCGTGGTATAGCATGCAGTATGTGAATCACATTAGGTACAGGAACTTGGACACTAAATCTGTATCTGCAAAATGAATTTGGCAGTTACACAAGGCATTCAGAACTCCGCTGTGCTTTTTGGTTTTGCTGCATTTGAACACAGTACTCATGATACCTTTTTCTTCCTTAAGTTCAGCACACTGCCAAGTCAGTATAAATTTTGATGCTGATGATTAGTGGAAGCAAGAGAGCTCAATGAGCATTAGCTGCTGTACCCTAGGGAGAAAACATGCTCTGCTAGTTATTGAAATAATAATAGACTTGTTGCACTTCATATCTTTATTATCCAGACAGCAACAAGGTCCTGGCAAGTCCTTTTTGTTTCATTGAGAATCCAGAGAGAAAAAGATACACCCCTAAATGTTTAACTGAAAAGCTCTCTGGCTGTGAAAACGAGAAGAGCCTTGGTTCTGTGCTGTGGATTAATGGTGCAGAGTGCCCCAAGTGTCACTGCCTCCAAAGCAACAGAGCTATGTCATAGTGTTTGCTCGTGCAGGATACCAGCACACCTTTCAGGTAAGCACAAATAGAGGCAAAGAGAGCACATGTGACCCCGGATGTGCCAGCATGGTGGCCACCTTCAGAACCCCCCGGACCACACAGGTAGGAGCAAAAGTGCAGCCAGCTCAGGAGCAGTGTTAGCCACCCCAGAAGGAGTTAACCAGCCTCCTTTGGAGGCCCCAGTAGGAGTGCCGTGGGGCTAATGCAGTTTTCGCCAGGTCAGTATGACTAAGCCAGTCTCTGTAGCAATAGCTGTCAAAACACGCTAATCACTACTCAGGTTGGGAAACTGGGATTGCCTCATCTAGAAACCAAACAGACCATTTTCTGCTGTGTTTACATACAGGGGAAATCTACAGGTCCCCGCTTTAACTGATATTTCACTTTGTGGATCAGTACAAGTTTTTTTCTATGTATAACTTTTTTGTTTAAGACCTTGATTACAGGGGAGGCATCTTTCTGACATTTAAGGAACATCGGTTATGGTATCCATGTATCAATGTCAGCTGGTGACAGTTGTAGTCATCCCCGATGTTTTGTTTTCTGTTTCTCAGGAACCAGGTAATTTCTGAATTCAAGGGAATTGCTATTCATTCCTTGAAAACACGAGTAATGCCTACAAAGGACCTCCTCCTCAGTGCTGAGGTATTTTCATTAAGAGCTGGTTATTCTTCCCTGATGAAGAAACGGAGTGTATAGTTAAAAATTTACAAATACAGCTTTGTTTTGTGTTCATACACTTTCATGATGTGTAATGCATTTGTAAAATTAATAAATGAGTGTAGATTTTATTGCACATTGTCCCGCAAGCCTTAAATGTCCAGAAGAATTTATGCTTTGATCCATAATGAGACTTGGGGGTCTTTTGTTAGGAAGTAATATGTCTATTGCCATCATTACTAAACAATGGATTAGTTAAAGGATAACAGATGGTGAATGGTAGATAGTCCTTCCTTTCTTATGTGTTCAGAATGCTATTTAATTTTTTCTTATTAAGAACAGGGAGAAAAAAAATTGTGATTTGAATATAAACAGATTTTTTTTTCCTTGCTGATAGTGTTTATGTCATTTACGCTGGGTTTTGTTGATTATTGAGTTAATAAGCTGTAAATGAGTGGAATTCTGAGAGGTCTGAAGAAAGTCCACTTGTACTGTTTTAGTTTTAAAAGATCCGTTGTTTCTTCTTGGGCACAGAGTATGATATTCTTGCATACCGGAAAGTACAGCAGATATTTAGGCTGCTTTACAGCTGAAGAAACTAATGAAGAGAAGTCAAGTAGCAGAAAATATTTATAGTACATCTCCTCCATATTTGAGAAGACACGATGGCTTATGAAGTTCATTTTCAGTCTGAAAAACTTAAGAAAAAAACCTGTGCCTTTGAAACATATTATCCAAAATTCATATAATGATCAAAATTTTTAGGAACCCACAGTAAAGTATCTTTTTGTTTCTGTAACTTAAAAGAACATTTTCCTATATTGATATATTCATAGCAAACCCAGATTTTTTTTGTATGTATGTTTGGCTGTTGTGGGCAGGAATGCATTCCCTGTGAAAATTGGAATTTTCCAGCTGGAGAAGGCGGTGGATTTGTGTCACACAGCTCACCCTACGAAAGAACATGAAGAGCCTTCACACTGGATGGACACAGTTCGATTGCTGGAGGCAAGGTTGGGGTTTGACAAATGACCTCAATGTGGCCTCTAGACACCTTCCCTGAAGCAAAACCTCATTCAGGCCATATACTCGGGGGCTCCAAAAACAACAGATACCTGTCTGTAGATGGATTTAAGTGGTGTTACTCTTAGACTCATGGATATGGGCTTCTGTGTCTCGCTTTGAGCCTCCTGTGGTGCTTTTGGCCCTACCCTGCTCATTGACATCACATGTTCAAAGGAGCCTCTGGGGATGCCTGAATTGCCTGTGTGTATAATTGTGCTAAACCTGCTAAATTTTGCATGATTTTGGTGAAAGGCATGGTTGGTGTGACTCCAGATAAGCAGAGCATGTAGGTTGGTTCCTTCCAAGCCCTGCATTAGATGAGGAAACGAAAAGCTGATGTGTGAGAGGGATCTCATTTGGGTAGAATCAGGGTCATGGGGACAAACCACCAAACAACATGTATTGGAAAGCAATCATGAGTGAACAGTTAAGCCAAAGTGGTGCAGACTGGCAGAATGTGCATGTCACTTTACTGGTTTTTATTTAACCCTGATCAGTTAGGGGGCTGCTTTATACTTATGTCAGTTTATACCCTTGTGTATCCATATGGATGTAATTTCCATGTTTTTCAAAACAATATTGCCTTATAATGTTTTCAACTCCCATTTGAGCAAATAAATTTTAAGAAGGAAAACCAGAAAAGTCTATTGCTGACATCATACAAATAGCAGCATTTCTCAGGCATGCATGAAGTGTGACCTTTCCTTTTTAGTTCCCACTTGTGTTGTTGCTCATCTGAAGTAGAAGGCGCTATAAATGCTTGTGGTCATTCCAAATTGACATTGAAAACTCTGAAAAGAGGAAGAGGGTTTTTTAAATGCATCCTGTTTGAATAACTAAACCTGAAGTAGTCTTTAAATTGAACTTTTGTCAGCAAATTCTTGCTTTTCCTATTATGTTGGTTATTTGTTGGTTATTGTATTCTGGAATGAAATCTGCACAGTCTTTATACTCCCAATGAAAAAGCACTCGCCCTCTGTCAAGGTTAAGTCATCAGACTGATCTGCAATCTCTCTTTTCATTTTAGGAAGGACTCACTGAAGTATCCATTTGGTGATTTGGAATTGGATTAACTCCTTTTTACAGTACTTTAATTTTGGTTGGCTTTTAGGACTAGAACTGTGGTGTTTCTTTAAGTCTCTGCAGGATGATAAGTAGGGGAGATGAGGCCTGATGTGTGTTACGAAAGGGCATCTATTTAATTTGTCTCCATCCCATGAAGTCCCTGAGGGCTCTGATAACAATTCCCATCCTGGTATGCCTATAGGTTCTCACTAATGTCCAGGCCTTCCCTTTGAACACACAGGCTCCTCACTCATCCTCCTGGACACAACCTGGTGTGGGACTCTTTCTCTGTCATGAGTAAGGAGAGGGATCACAACACAGAGCTGAGCGCAGTTTTGTCCAAGCCTGGCACCTGGGCTAGCTGGCTGGCTGCTGGTACTGTGCTTCTTGCTGCTGTCCTTCCCTACATAGATACAGTTTTTAATTCGCTCCTTTCCTTAGCTCTGTCTTCCTTTTCCACTCAACTTCTCTTTTATTCTTCGGCTCCTCATTCCTGCTCTCCCCTTCCCACATTTAAACTGACTCACCTCAACTTTGCTCCCAGACATGAGTTCAGGTTCCCCCATTTCCCCTGAGCTGATTTGCTTTCTCATAACTCATCCTGCCTGCATTGTTATTGTCTATGGCTTTGATGCAAAGCAGCCTGTGTTTAAGCACTTGATTTTTGCTCAAAAGCTGAATAATTAATAGTTTTGCAATCAAGCTGCTTAGATGGGTTCAATAATTAGACAGCTGGATTGGTCAAATATGGGGGAAAATAAAGGTCACAGTCATGCTTCTTACTACAATATCTGTGTCAAAGTAAGTTCTCCTTTGCCTTGAAGACTAACTGTAATTGCTTTTCCTTTCATATTTAAATTGGGTCATGAGAAACAAATATGAGATACTTTGCATCTTCTAATAAGAAATATATGAAAGATTTATTTTTTTTTATTTGTAAGGCTGGCAGAGGAGCAGGGCCCTTAGGAAATAGGTATTTGCCCATCTTAGCTAGTGGTATGTAGCAGCAAGTCACTCAGGATACAGGAGAACTGCTCCCCTCAGGAATTCTTGCCTGCAGTTAGGTGCTTCTCAAGATTTATCTATTATCTTGGAAGTATTTTCAGTGCAATTAGTCTGTCAAGTTTCCTAAGGATGTTTCAAGCACCATTCTACAACTCCTAAACAGTCTGAGATGTTTATGGCCATCAGTGCAATGAAAGCATCCTTTGCTATGATGATAAAGTCTGTGTTATTGCCATTGCTTCAAATTCCTTGACGGGGCCACAGATCAAAAACTGTTACTGCCTGCTAGCCTAATATCTCAAGGCAATGGTAACTTTGTGCACCATTACAGAGGACTTTCTGCTATACCATGACTTATGTCAGTGCAATGACGCATTTTGTGAGGAGCCCATTATGAAGACATACAGATCTTGAATGGGTCTCTTACAGACCTTGAATTGACTAACCTTTAAATGATGGTATGGTCAAGTCAGTCTGTTCAAAAGAAAATGTAAAGCATGAATTTGCTTACTTGTTTAAATAATTACTGAGCACTTATATAGTGTGAAGGGTTGTGGAAAGCTGCTACTTGATATTTGTCTGGTTGTTTAAATTCTGCACTAAAGCCGGACAATTGTAATACTTATACACCAATTTGCTTAAGAGTGTTTATATTATAAACTACAGTCCTTGCCTTAGATCAGCAACTGGAAGTTTTGCCAAAGATGATCTGATTAGTGTCAGAAGGGAGAAAAAGAAATGTTGAGTTATAGAAATTATAATTTCAAAGTGTATAAGCCGAATAACATAAGTTCTTGTTTTATAACATGCCTTCTTTTTCTACAGGAAAAAAGCACCTCTTAGGTGTAAACAAAATCAAGTGGGACAGAATTTCCAGGAGGGAGGACTTATTTATTTGCCTGAAGGTAAGTTAAGACTAAAAATTACTGGTGAAAGCCACATGAAAAATGCCAAAACAAACAACAAACCCCACCACACTCTTCAGTTCAGGTCAAAAATTAAACTTGCATCAGCCACTAGTCTGCTTTCTAAATGGTCTTTCTGTACATTAATCTTAATGCACAAATTTTCTGTTTTCCCATCAATTTTAGAAACGCTTTTTTTTCAGAATAATGACAGTAGTTCTGGTTTGTATGACATAATGACTTGGCTGGGTTGGTATTTGTTGAAAAACCCTACTTTAATTTTGTGAGAACTGCTGAAGCAAACCTGTCCTCTCAGATCTCAGTCAAAAACCTGACTCCTTGTGCTCTTAGATAAACTTGAATTCTTCAATTTGTTCCTTAATAGCTCAAGAAACCTGAAGTACTCTCCTTGTCCACACTTCTTCCTTACATACTTTTTTGTTTATCTTGCTTCTTCATCATACTTGAAGTTTTGAAAAGAAAGACATCAGGTTGTAGTGGCAGACTGCAGTCAAAACTGATTCCAGATCTTTCATAGGCAATGGGTAAAGGCAAACATGGTGTATGCAATTAAGCATAGCAATTTGATATTTCTTAATCTTGCCTCAGTGTGTAACTAAGTAATGGGTTCAATTAATTGGACCAATTTTAGTGATCTTTGAGGGCTGCAAATTAAGGAATGTACCAAATTACTATTACATCAAATGCAGATGTAATTCCCTTTATCGTTGCTAAACGCTTAGCACTCTTTGGTTTTCACCAGGATGAGACTGTCTGGACTCTGCTACTTTATTTCTTTTCTTTCTGAAGTAGACCCAATTCAGGAAAAATTGGGGAGGAGGGAAATCATTGGCTTTATAAGAAATACCTGAATACAGAGGACAAATTACAGCAGAGTAGAAGAATTCTCAGCAGAGTGACCTATGCGTTTCTGTGTGCAATGGGTTGGATGGATCCCCTCATTTTCATATTTACTTTTGAACACAGCAGGAGCTGAACTTTATTTGCCAAGGATCCTGTTACCTGGTGCTTTTCCCTCCTTAATCCATGCATCAGTGGAGGCACATTTTGAAAATTCAGCATACCAGAGAATGCAAGGTTTGTTTTCTGTATGGCAAGTGCTGCATCTCTGCTGTATGTGATACTGTTTTAGAGTTCAGGCACAAAAACCCTGTACAACTTAGTCCCTAGCCAGGAGGCAACCACTTCCTGTGTTGAGTCACAGCCTGCAAAGTCATGGTTTAGGTACCTTGGGGCAGACTGGGGTGCTGGCTGTTGGTCTTGTTGAACTATGTAAGGCTGTTTACTCCAAAGCCCTGTTGCTTTGAGTTTTGCTGAATGATTTGCCTGTGGGAGAATACTTTGCCTGAAAATACTATGAGAAATACCATTGCTTCACAAAGGAGGAGGAAGCAGTTATCAGTTAGATGGTCTCCAGACAGTTTCCTTAGCAGCATTACATTTTTATGCATACAAGAAACCTTTACTCTTGTTTTAGTTGGCAAATGTCAAAATTGCATGCTGCCTGTAATGCAGAGGTCACTGGTGGTAGATGGCACCATTACATTGGTGCTCGAGCCTTCCAGAGCAGAAGTTCTGCATCCTGGCATAAGATGTAACAGCCCTTTCAGATGTGTGTCCAACTATTTCTTTGAAGGTGTATGTTTTCCTGGTCAATTAGCATAATATGTTCCTGTTCCCATCCACTGACTGACTGCGTCTCTACATAAGTCTGAAATTCAAAGAACTCTTAGGCCAGCATAAATTTTACACAGATGACTTGACAAATCTGAGAGCAGCAGCTCCCACATTTTGCTAGACTTATCTCCTTTGGAATTTCATCCAGGGATCAGTCACAAGGGCTGCTGTGAAAGGCCACTATGCAGAGAAAATGAAAAATCTTCATTAACCCTTGGTATACCTGCTAGCAAACTTTTCACATCACAGAAAGAGAAACAAAGACAACCCAAGGCTAAATAACTTAACCAACACTTGTTAAGGCAGCAGATACAGCTACAAACTGTATGGCTTAGGATTCTAGGGTGCCTCTGCTCCCAGAGTTTGGGTGGTAACAGTGCTGCAACTGGGCTTGCACTGTAGTGAACAAGTTCTGTACACTTAAAGCTTCATTGGGAATTTCATTATGTGAGCACTGAAGAAAAGCATGGCTCAGACACTGGGAACATCAACAGTATTCAAAGAGAGATGCAATGCTTTTACCTTGTCTGATAGATCTGCTATTAGAACATCTTGTCCTAGGATAAAAATGCCTCTGTAGCCTTTAACTGACTAATTATGCTTTTTCTTTTTGATTTGTCTTACTTAAAAATTAGTATGCCAAACTCTACATAAAATTATACTTTGTTATTATTCTCAATTTTGTTTCAGGACATTAGTGAGTGCGTATATGTGTGAATATCTATGATAGTATGGAAGGCCTAAGCCAAGCTTTCCTTGGGTCATCTGAATTCTTAATCTTACCTTTAATTTCTACCCTGCTTCCCTGAGAATTATAGTGGGAGAGAAATAAGCTATACCACATGTCAACAAGCTTAAGCTCTTACAAAGAAAAGGTTTCCAAAGTCAGTCATGCCTAACTGAAAACATCCCATTTTCACTGCCACATTATTCCTCCCTGTGTATTATTTGCTGGTGTTTTCTAGGTTCGAGGACCACAGAAGGATTCAACTGCCATGTGGAGAATGGTGCCACTTGAGTATTTGTCATTCAAGTCACTGTGAACAGGAAAAACCAAACTTAACTGGACCCCACAAGAACTCGGTAGCCTGCTGGCTGGGCTTACTAAATGGTGTGAAAGCCTATCAACAAACACTGTTTAATTAGTAGAAAGTACCTTGGGTATTAGTTGTGCCTTTTTCCCAAACTAAAGGCATTATTCTTCCTTCTGGATGTGAAAAGTCATAGCCCATGTAGCAAAACACAGGCCTAATCCATGAAATGAATGTGCAGATTTCTCTGATTTCATACCCTCAGTCTTCCAACTCAAGATCTGTTTCATGTGAACTAAGGCTAATTTAATAAACAGAAATAACAAATACATTGAATAGCTGGAAAGAGGTTACTTTAACTGAAAAATATTAAGTGATTGGGGTACAATAGCCTGCAGGGTACTCTCGGGAGGGCTGGTAGGGCTTGTCCTTGGGAACAATTATTTTCCAGTATCTCTTTTGATCGTTTTGTTTTTACTTTGCTGTATCAAATGATTTATTTTTTCTGTCATCATGTTGCCTCTCTGAACACCCTTCTGGTTGCAAAGGGGTGTCCTTCCTGACACTTCTTTCCAATTTGTCTTTCTAAACCCAGGGTGAAAGGCTGAGGTGTGGTCTTTGAGACCAAATTCTCCAAAGAAGCTGAGAAGATCATCGCTCATAACATTTAGTTATCCAGACAAAAACTGTACTGAATTGATAAGGAGTAAAAGCCCATCTGGATGACAGCAGATAAGACATTTTAGATTGTCTGAAGGTTTGGAACCAGACTTCTGCAAGAGCATCAGGAATGACATTTCGGCTGTCTCACCATAAAATTCCCGTAGGCTTAATCAAACCCAGAAATTAATTGTATTTCTGCTCATGAAACATACAGGTACCTCTTAAATTGTTTTGCTTTTTGACAGCATTCCTAGTGGAGCTTCGGATGTAAGAACCCATGCTACTCACTTGGTTTGATTTTGGGCCAGTCTGCTGCTTCTATCCGGTGGTCTTCATACTTCTTGCCCGAGTAGGCAAACAGGTAGCGGCTGATTTCTGCTCGTCCTCGCAGATTGAAGTAGGTCAGCTTGTACTGCGGCATGCTGCGTCCCTGGGAGGGGAGACACCCAAGGGCTTTAGACAGGAGCAACTCAATGCCTTTTTACAGAAGCACACTGTGTGCTTGTTTTCGAAAGACATGCTTGTACAATGCAAAGGAAATATTACACCAAGCCATGGTGTGCTGTACTTCGCAATCATTGTATTGCCCACACCTTTCTGTTCTGTTTGTCAGCCACAGCACGTGGACGTGGACAATGACAGCTGAACCTGCAGTTCCTCCTTGTGTATCTCTAGAAAGGTGGCTTTGTTGGGAAATTTCTTGCAGAGAATGGACATGTGAGCAACCCTGCGATTTTGGATGCAGTTATGATGCAGGGCTTCTAAGACTGCAGTGAGAAACTGCTTGTAAGAAGCCTCTGTGGAGATCAACAGGGACAAGAATGTAAACTTACAGAAACTGCAGCAGAAGAACTGAAAAACAACGGCACAGAGAGAAGTCACAAGGACTTTATTTTACACCAATAGAGTTGTGTGTTATTCGTATTAACCAGTCACAGGGTGGTTTGCAGTGTGTGTGCTATCTGGGTTATTTAAGGGGTGTTTTCACAACAATAAACGGCATTGCCTTGATCATATTGGTCAGTTCGTGGTGTCCATAAGTTTCCCTTGCAATATGGCTTGATATTTTTTTATTTTTTTTTTTCCCCACAAGTATTAAGAATTTTCAGCTTTCATTTATTTTTCGTGACTACAAACTCAGGCCATTTTTATAAAGTGTGCTTTTCAGAGTGCAAATCTAAAATCATATACTGTAGCAGAAGATAGTTGCTGTCTTGAGCAGCAATTTTGTTCAAGCCTGCCCTGCTCAGCCTCTGTTGCTTATGTAGATCTTCATTCAAGACCAAATCTTGAGAATTGCCAAACTGTTGTGGTTTTTCTCAGTAATTTGTACCATAGTTGTGTAGGCAGATGACCAAAATTATATTAGAAGGAAAATTTTCAAGGGAAACCAGTCTACAGTGTTATTTTGAGCAAATTGTCACTGAGTTTTCAGTTTCTTATACAGAAGGCAAAAGAAAACTTGAAAGTACTTAGTTAGGTTTTCATGGGATTTTTTTTTCCCTCTTCAGTTCTAGTTAGGAATGATATAACAGAAAGACTCTGTTTTTCAGTGTAACAGAGAACAAAAGAAAGTGGGAGTTGGATTGTACAGCAAGGAAAGGTGAACAGATGAGGCTGCTTTAAATCTAAAGTAAGCATTTAAATTCTGCACATACTTTAATGAGAGATCTATGAGCTCAGCTGAGATATAAATGTGGTGGCTAAAGGACAGTAAAACAGCCTTCTGCCTTCTCAGCCAAAGCAAAACCCTTTCCTGTTTTGGCCTTAAAGAAGAGATTGCATGTCATTTACCATTCTTTTCTATCCATCAGTGGTAATATGTTAGCATGCAACATAGATCATCTGCACTAGGACAGGAAGGGAACTCCTCTGTTTTCTAGTAAGTATTACTATATAACCTTGCTATAGAAACAACCACTTATTTAGTCATCTTCCCTTGAAAACATGCTTGAAGGCAGCTGTCTCACCAGCTTTTGCTTTAGAAGGAGAAGGTCTTTGTTCAGAAAGCTAGGAATTAACTTACATTGAAAAGAGCAAACTGCTTTTGCCACTTGCTCCTCAAAAGTCAAAACATCTGCTTTCTGTCCTCAGAGTAACAAAAGCAAAAATATTAAAAATATATATCATACAAAATGAGCTCACTAGAGGCTGCTTCATTTATTGTGAAAGTTATCTGTTCCTCTACAGCACACAGCAGGCTCAGAAGAGATTATTAGTAAAAGGAGACTTTTCACATATGATGACCCAGCAGACAAGCAGGTACAGAGACAGAGTTGCCAACGGAGATATCTAAAAACACTTCAAAACAAAGACACCACTATAATTATTGTTCCTGAAGTCAAGTGTTTTCCTTTGCACTGTATAAAACAGGGAAGCCGCAGGCAGAATTAGTTGCATTGTTTAGGTAAGTGACAGAAATATACTTGGAAATTTTGTGCCCAGATTTATTTTTTATGCTTTATTGTGCTTACCTAATAACTCTATATAATACTATGCTATATTTATGCAGGGTGAGTTTGGATTACATGTTTACAGAGTTAATGTAAGAAGGGAGAATGAGATTGGAGGTTTTTTCCTTCCTATTTGACCCTGCTTCTAAATTTTAAGAGGATGTGTTATCTGAACTTCAAATTAGACATGACAGTGATTTAGGGGAAAGGGGAAATAAAGCCCACTTGATTCTTTCCAGGTTTTTTAGAGGCAAGCAGATGCTACTGATTCTTTCTACATTTGGAGAGGATACGACCTTTAACATACAAAATCCAGTGTCTGCTTCCCTTCTTTAGGTGTGTCCACAGAGCTTTTTTCATAAACATCCATAACAGTTCCAGTGCCCTGGACTTACTGTGCCACTCACACGTGCCTCCAGTATCCTGGCTACCTCTAGCCCTAAATAGTCCTGCCTTAGCCAAGAGTTGTTGGCAGCTGGAAGGCTTTTAAAAGCACAAGAATAGCAAATTTTACGATACAGTCATGAGGAAGGGAGTAGACAGATATAGAGAGTGGGCTGGAGATGACTGAGGTCTAACTTTGCTGTAGGTGAGTGTGTCGAAAGAGTCATTCTTACTGTGGGAGAACTTTGTATATGAAGACTTGTCTAATCAGGAGTAGTGAGATGTTGTAAAGAAATGAGAATTTTGGCTGAAGATCAGGAAGTCTCTCTGGCTGTTACAGTAGATCGTGGAACATTCTGGTCTGCCAAGGAAGCGGAGGAAACTATTGTTTGAATTGTCTAAAGCAAAGATAAACAAATTTCTAGCGAACACACCACACTGTAAAGAGTAATCAAATATTTGTAGGAGTGATGCACTTTGAAACTTATTAATTTTTTTCCATCCGTGAACAAAAAAACAGAGAAACAAAACCAACCCTACAAAGAATTTACCAGAAATGCTTGACATTTTAAAAGCCTTGGTAGCTTTCTTGTAAGCATGTTTTTGTAAATGTTTGTAGGTTTTATTTTTTATTTGTATTTATTGTAAAATGTCAGGAGCAGTGCTTCCTAAACAATTACAGATAGGTTTCTAAATGAAAGAAACGGTTGTGTTCAGAATAGATTTTTGGCAAACATACAAAGTAAGTTGGTGGGGTTTTTATTGCCTTGTCCTACTTCACCTCATTTTCCCAATGTGTTTTGTAAAGGAGCGGATCATGAGGAACAAATTAAAACCATTCAAGAAACATCCAGAATTACTGAATTATTGAAAATTGTCATTTCTAGAGGGAAAAAGTCTATTTGAGTTCATGCTTTGGGGCTGAAGTTTGTTTTGTTGGGGCTTTTTTGTGGGNTTAAATTATTTATCTCTTTTTTTTTTTTTTTCAGGTTAGGCTTGGCTTAAAAATCCTGGAAGATGTTGGTGATGGGTGGACCTCAGTACCCAGACTATAACAGGCATTTTGCCACCTGCTTCATGCTACTAAATCTCTTCAGGTGAGTCCATCACAAAGCCAAGAGTGTATAAATGTAGGAGGGGGCTGATTTACCTTCCACCAATAAACCTGCCATCTAAGCTGTGTTTTTTCAGTTTGTAACTGATAAATACACAGATGGGATGCCCCTGTACACCTGCCCTGCCATACACTGACAGCAATTCTGTCCCACTTACATTGTGTACAGCTTTTAAAGCTGTGAACTCAACTGATATAAATTTATTATTATATTAGCTTTAATATTTTCAAGTTGTTGACCTGCTTAGTTGATTTGCTAGCTTTCCTCTAGTGACTTTCTGAAAGCCAGCTTAACTGGCTTTAACATACCTTTAAACAGAAGATTAGTGGAACTCATGATTAAATTCAACTGTTGGAGCCATTCAGTGACAAAATCAAACATGAAATCTGAGAGAAGGTCAAGTATGTGTAATGGATGGCATCCTCCATATTACTCATGAATCGAAATTCAGGGTGGAGTTATAAGCACCTAAGACACTTTAGGACAGATTTCAAAGCTTTTGTGGAGGCAATGAGGTGCTTTTATTCCAGTTGAAGCAGGACTGAACAATCAATTTGGAAACCTCAAGCAAGATTACAGTGTAAAAACAGAGCCCAGAAAGGGATCAGTGTCATTCTCTGAGAATTAAAATGCCAAGTTCCAGATAGCACTAGTAGGTAAGAGAAAAAGTGCTGGCAAGACTGGAAACTGCTCAGGATGAGTTTGAGGTGTGTGCCCAGTGCAGCCCAGAGCAGGCAGCCTCTGCTAGCCAGAATTTGGTTCTGTATGCCCAGCCTGAGCTGCTGCCCTGTAAGATTAAGCACCACTCTGCTGGACGTTGTAGAGGAAGAGTGTTTCATCTGTTTTGGAAAATTCAGCCCTCAATGTAATATTCAGGAAATATTCTTCAGGCTAGTAATGGAAGCCAAAACCTGGATGCAGAAAAAAAATAAAATAAAAAAACTCCAAAACCAAATCAAAACCCCAAAAGGCAGTACTTATTTTTTTTTTAAATTTTTTTTTGTGTGTGTGCGTAATGTTGTTTGTATTTGAGGTGACAAGTACGAGAGAACTTTCTCTGGACTGGGGGTGGAGAGGAAGAAACAAGCTAAGTTGAGCTATGTGTTCACACCTATCCAAAGTCTGACAAAGGGCTTGTGGGGCAAAGTCCCCTTTCACTGTACTTCGCACTGCAAGAAAGTAAGGATTTTCTTGCCTTAAGGTTTCATTACTCTTAGAGGATGTAAAAAAGCCCAGCTGTTCCTGTCAGCAAGTAAGACCAGTAGGACTGAGGTTAAAGTTCATCTGTGTGTTTCTAAAAATTTGGACTAAACTGTTTGCCTGGGAGAGATGATGCATTGCCTTGTATTTATATTTATTTAACATGAAGGTTCTTCATTAATTTAAGAGTCACTGATGGAAAGCGCTGCAATTAGCACCCGGCACAATGCTGCCCTGGCTGTGGGCCTGCCAAAAAGAGGAAGCTGAAGGTCTCAGCTGCCAAGTGTCATCATCCTCCTTTGAACTGCAACCAGACCATGATGATGATTCAGGAGTGATGATTCAGTCAATGGTTGCCTCTGTTTATTTTATTGTAAGATTAAGCCGTTGTATCAATTCAGAGTGTTAGAGTGCTGGAACAGATTATATATTCCATTTTCATGATTTTATAGGATGAAAATATAACAACAAATCAGCTTCCCCTCATGTTAGCCCACAGGTATCTTCCTGCCAAGAAGCATCTTGCCTTGTGAAGTATGAAATAGTTTGTGCCCTTTCTAAGCACTAATGTAGCCAAAGGTGAAATGCTTCTTGGACATTTTTATTTCTTTTGGTTTTTAGTATTGTTTTCAAAGTGTTTCATGTTTCTTTATGAGATGTTTCTGCAAAGTTGACCTGGAAATAAAATTAATAGGTTTGAAAGAGATGCAGACCAAACAGCCCCATTTGGGTATCCTACTGGTGTGGAGGGGGCTCTGCAATTTCACTCACTTCTTATATTTACTCATATTTCTGCGATGCCCTAGATGTAACATGACATATATACAGGCTGAAGTCATATAACAAGTATCAGCTGAATGTTTTCATGTATCAGCTGAATGGTAACACTGGGATTTCAGAGGGAAAACTATCCCTTGTCTGCCTTACTCCCATTGACAGGGCCAAGTTCTGCCTATGTCAGTTGGGAAGCTCAATTTGGAAAAGGAAAGGAGAGAAGCTGGCTGGGTCTGTGTCTGTATATACAGACAAAAGAGTCTTTACACATTAAAGGAGAGATTTTTCCATAGATTATTATCAAGGAGTGACCTATCCAAGTACGAAGCATGGGTTTTTGCTTCTGATCCTTAGGGGTTGAGGAGAGTTGTGTTACTTTTGGAGTATAAAGAAAGACTTTTAACTGGGAAAGAGACTGTCTGCCTTCTTTCACCTCAGAAACATTAGAAATATTAAGTTCAATTTTACCTGTCTTGCTTACTGTCCTTCTCATTTCTATGAATTCCTCACCTCTGTAATTGGAGAGCTGAGCATTAAAGTGTGTTTGGGGTTTTTTTTTCCATTAAAGCAGTCTTTCTGCCTTTGTTTTTTTTTTTTAATTTTCAGATTTCAGAGGAAGGAACCAGAGACAAGACTCAATAGTTACTGCAGAAGGCAAGTAAAGAAAAGCTTCCACAGCTGTAACTTTATAAAGCACACTTTGCAGTTTTAGCAAGATTTAGCAAATGTAGAACATGTCCATGTGTAGTACTTATTCCCTTTTATCTAACGAACCTAACATAACGGTCAGAAAGATCTGGGGAAAGGCACACTTGGTTAAGTTTTCCTGTTTGAGCAATGCTGAAAATGCAGGAGCCAGCTGGGAGGCAGCCTTGCCCTCCCTGCGGCCGTGGGGCTGCTCTCCTGGCTGCTGATCAAATCGATTGCTGCAGGAATGCCTTCTTTTTTTTTTTTTTTTTTTTCCTTCACAAAAAATTATTCTCTATAAGACTCCCTGTGTTTATATTTTCTGTCTGAATTTTGAGCTGAAGTTGCAAAGAGAAATAGTGATGTATTGGTCCTTTTTGGAGAGACAAGTTTGAGGCTGAGAAATCTGCTCATGCCAGCAAGAAGCATCCATGGGGTGGCTGTTGGTCACCTTCAGACTCCTCATTTGCGAGCAAGGTTGGCAGCTCTGCCTGGCAAATGCACTGGCTTAATCCAAGATGTATGTATACTAAGACAATTAACTTCTGGCTTTACCTGGGAAAAACTGAGGGGTAGGTGATATGTACCCTTAAAGGGGGGAGGGGGCAGTCAATGACTCTGAGATTCTTGTTAAAAAACACAGAATTGAAGAATCAGATGGTCCTCTCTTATTGCACAGCAAAAAAGGAAAAATTCTCATTTTCCTTTCCCTGTGCATAGACTACTTCTGCTTTTAACACAGAGTCAAAAATATTAGAGATTTAAGAGATATTTTTAGCCTTTGAAAACTAAAAATAGTAATGATTTGATGGTTTGTGCATTAGTTTGGACTTTTTTCTGGCAAAAGATGTTTTTTATTAATTTTTTTTTTTTTTTTGCAAAGAAAATAAGATATTTTGTGCCCACCTTTTGGGGTAGAAGGATTAGAGAATATTGGCAGATTAATGGAAAACTGCAGATCTTCCAATGGAAGATTTCCACAGCAGTCTGTTTTGACAGAGAATAATATCAAAATCTCTACGTAATTCTATTTCCTGTCAGCTCTCAGTCAAACATAAACTGTCTTCCTGAAAATTGATGGTCTCTTTTCCCACTCCACCCCAGGTATAGAAATTTTTTTTCTATGCCAGTTAGCAATCTGGACCTTGAAGAGAAAAGAGAAAAAAATCTGCACACCCTTTTCTGTACACAAATCATCCGAAGTAAATTTGATGTAGGCTGAGTTTTGAAATAACAAATTCCAAATGTAAGGTTGTGGCCTGATATTTCTTAGCATGATTTTCAGGGTAAGATATATATGTGACTTAAAGCATGTATAGATAAAACCTTTTTTTTCAGGAGGATTTTGCATGTCTTTACTCAGTGTGCTGCTTATTTGTGACCTGTGGGGAAATCAGCCTCCTAAAAGGAGAAGTTTAAAGGCATTACTGTGGGATTATTGGGTAGTACTAATGATTATGAGGATGTTAAGTGACCTGATGAGTAAAACTCTGCTGTGTGAGCAAGGCCTGATCTGTCAATATGTGGGTTTGCTGATATGGAAAATCAGAGCTCTAGAAAAATCCTTCAAGAACACAGGGAAAAAATCCCCACTTTTTAAATATTTTTTTTTAGGAAAAAACCCCACAATTTATCAGTGAAAGAGAAGGACAGAAAAATACTCATTCTATGAGGGTTTTGTTTTGAGAGTCCAGTGTGAGTGGACAATGAATGGGTGTTCACTGTCAAAACTGTTGTTGAAGGAGAACACTGGCACCCACTGGGTTTTCTCCAAGCTGACTTTGTGGCTGCTGCCTTTCATGTGATTGCCCCTCAGGCGACTGCAGTCAAACTGATAAGAACTGGGATATTTGAAGTTCATCCCATTCATTTGAACTGAAGGAAGTGAGCGAGCTCTTACATGTCAGCAGGCACAAGGAGGAGGGGATGTGGTGACAAACTTCACTGAGCCTCCTCAGCAGTGCGTGCTCCTTCTGCTTGGCTTGCCAGGCTCTTCCATTTAGGGCCTGAGCATCTGTGGTGACTTTGCTTTCTGTTTGATCCTCACTCTCTTGATTTGCATCTATTTGGTCCCAGATTTATGTAAATAACTTTTGAAATTGTTATGTGCAGCCTCCCAAGCTGTAATGAACTTCAGAAGAATAAATTGCACACCTGAGACCATGAAATACTGGTAAGTAAAATTACAAGAGGAAGTATTTTAGGAAAGATGCAGACAAAGGAGTGGTTAGGATCATTTCTCAGGAGAAACTATTTCTCATTTCCTCATCAGATGTCTTAAGAATTTCCTGAAGCATTTTGTGGTAGAACAAAAGCCTAAATAATCTTAATTCTTGCCAAAGCAAATCAGTCCTGTAAAATTCATGCCTTGCATCTGCCTCTGTAGTCTTCAGATGAATCAGCACCACTTTACAATATTCCTACAAAGTGCAGAGCTCTGTTGTGAGTGATGTTACTGTATATTAAGTTGTTTCATTGGCTCTCCAAAGGCAGCTACTGGTTTTGCCAGGATGATTTCATGTCCATTTCTTGAACTCTCAAGCTTGTTCAGCACAGTAACTTGTGTAACAGTTGTCTTGGACACCTAGCATCTTTCCTTGGATGTGAAAAAGTGAGGGTTTTTCCTGTCTCAGCCCTGTCTGGATATGTGTGTATATATGTACAAGGAGGAGTCCAAGTGTCAGTCCTTCCCTCTGCTAGTCTAAACTCCTTTGCTCTTGAACTGCCACATGTTGTGAATCCACTGTACAATTTACTAAAAATAAAATTACAGGTGTGAAAGAAAGAATTAGGATTTTAAGCACTATATATGATCCATATAGCCTGTATATATTTGGCTGGGCAAGATTTTATTCACTTGGCAGAGTTCTCCAGCACCACCCACTATGTATTCTGCTCACAAATTCCTGGTGTCCTTCTGATCTGCCCTGGGATGCCTGGCACATTCCCACCCTGCCCAGGGGGCACCAGCACAGTGGGCCGGGGCACAGATTCCAAGTATTTTCAGATATTTTGGAATTGTTTCCTCAGCCAGAATGAGCCTGAGGAGACCCAGAACCTTGCTAAGTGCTCTTCAGGTATTGCTAGTTTTCTCGAGAAGAGCAGGGCTGGGAAATGTGGACCTACAGCCCTGATCAACATCCAGCCAGAAGCCTGGGGACCACCGGGATTTGGCCATAAGTGGTAAATATCCAAGACTTCATGAGTTACGGTCACAAAGTGCTTGGTATGTAAACCCCTAACCTACGTGTCCTACACTTAATAAGAAAGTACTTTCTAAGCAGCAGTTTGCAGCCGATCTCACCTTTGTTCATGGGAACACCAGGTAGAGTCTGGTTATGGGCAGTGCCTATTGCTGTAAGTTCCCTGCTCTGCCCCAGAGTACCTGGGCACAAAAAAAAGTGCTTGTTTACCTGAGACATACAGTTACAGAGGCTGGCCTTCCACATTCTTTTCCTGTTGTCAAACATCAACTAAAGAAATCTTGTGAGAGAGCTCAAACCATTTTTTTTCTGTATACCTTTCTTTGTTCACCTTCTCCATTTGCCATCTGCTACCCAAATACAAAATATAATACAAAGAATGTCTGGTATCACTGAATGCCCTTTTTTTTCTCTTATTCCATTTCATGCTTATGCTTTACTGAGTCATTCCAGCAATGCTTTTAGTTACTTCTGAAAAGATACAAAATTAGGCATTTCATTTTTTTTCAGCTCATTGTTGTAGCTTTTTTGGGAGGGAGGGGGTGTTTTAGCAGATTGACTCCATATAAGCAAGGTTCTTCAAAATTTTGGCACTTTGAAATGTATATGTGGGATTTGGCTGATTTTTTTTGGTTTGTTTTTTTTTGTTTGTTTGTTTTTTGTTTGTTTCCCTTCTTTCTTTTTCTCCCTTTCTTGGACTAACTGTTAAAAGGGTAAAAAACCCCACCTGTCAGATTTGCAGCCTGTGTGTGCCTTCAGCTGGTGTGAACAGCTTTCAGCGACACTGCATGCCCCCTGCTAGTCCAGCAGCAGCAGTATGTCAGCGGCTCCTGGGCAGTATAATTGCTTTCTGGTGAGATTTTCATCAAAGGTGTGTTGAAAGTGAGCACTGACTTCAATTACTTCTGCTTTTTAACTGCTCTGGAGAAGTTTGTGTGTGACAGATAGCAACCAGAAATCTTAAGAGCAAACCCTTAGGGCAGCAAAGCGTGTTCGTCAGTGGCTCAGGAGTGTGCTGCGCTGAAGGCAACTGGCTAACGTGCTTGCTTGTGCACAAACCCAAAACTCTAAGAATAACTTTGTGTACATTTTCAGCTTGAAATTTGGAGAGCTTCAGTCTTATTTCTATCCAAACAAATCTGACAGTGTGTCTCGGTACGCGTGCATCTGCAGCCAGGAATAATTTACAGGATGTACCCATTTTTAGGGAGAGGTGGATTCTATTTTGGATTAAAGAAAACAAAAGGATAAACAAAAGTAAACTTTAGGAAAGACCTCTGTGGGGTTTTTTTTTGTTTTCTCTACAAACGTTGCAACTTTTGAGTATAAAAGTACTTGTGTTTACAAACAGGTCTAAGGAGTACAGAAGCCCAGAAAAGATGTAGTTTGTTTACTTGGATAGTTTGAAATGGGCAGTGAACAAAAGATGGCTCTTAATAGAGAAAATATGTGCAGGAGGATTATGCAAATGACAGCAGTTAGAATTTAAAAGAAACACTGAATAACTGCTAAGGATTTTTTTTATCATTTTGACATACAAGACAAAAATCAACAGCAAAAAACCTTATGAGTTTTGATACAGAGAAAAATGGAGCAAGTGGAAGCATGTGCAGGAGGTTTTCCTCTATAGAACAATGGCTATTAGGACCAGAGTATGTTAATCCATTGGTATACCAAAAGACAGGAATTTGAAAAATTAACAGAGCACTGAACAAAAATGAACCTAGAGGAATTGGTTGGTGCTGCTTAATAATCATTTAATTTCTCTGACATTAGCCTAGATTTGGCTTGGTTATGTAATTGCATGCATAGAAGTCAGCCTCTAATGGAATATTGGTTTGAAATCATTTTTCACTTAATGAAAACTCCCTGCAGAATGCCTGGAGTTTCCTCACTCCAGCTTTTTGCTGCTGAGGTTCTTTTCTTTGGGAAGTATCCTGACACGTAGGCTGATCATCAAAGTAGCTCAGTACTGATTACATAAGGCACTGGTGAGATAACAGGGGCTTGATGTACCAACAGGCTACTCATCTGAATTCTTGCCTCTGGAAAAGCAGTTCATGATTTCTGGTAAAGTCTAATTTTAGCAGTGCATGTGATTGTACAGATGTCTTAAGTAAAGCAGGCCTGTAAGTAGCAAAGAAGGCATAGAGGCGAGGTACTCGAGTTACACTTGCAGACACCCTCTACAGCTCCCAGTTATCCCTCTTTATGCCGGTAGCACAACTCAAAGACTCATGCTGAATAAATCAAACAAAAATCTAAAAATCAAATACTCTCAGTACTTGCTCTACTTGTAGCATAACTTCATGGAAGTAACCCCCACACAGCCACTCTAACAGTAGCCCTAGGAAGGGCAGAGTGGGATCAGAGGAAGAAAGGACAAAGAGAGGAGCCAGGCGGCAGTAAGCGAAGCTGAAACAGAACTCACTCTGGTGCAGTGATACGTGGTCCCTTCCTCAGCGCACACGAGTCCCTTCGAGTGCTGACCTCGGTGGAAAAGGCTTATATGCCCAAGCCCTGTTTATTAATATGCAAACCACTCCCCATGACAACTATGCCTTCATTACTCACTCTCTCCCCCCCTCTCACACACAGGCACATACACAGCAAATGCATCATTTTCTCAGATAACAAGCAAGTTTGGTGACTTTGGGGACTAGTATAGCAAATTGTGTACTGGAGTTTTTCAGCTTGTGTTCAAAGACAAGAAATACTTTGAAGTTCCATTTAAAAAATATATAATACTTTTTATTTAAAAAGACAGGCACTGGCAAAGTGAGTCAGATGATGGGTGTTTTTTCTAAATGTAAGAAGTGTAGAACAAGCCAAGAAATGTCTTTATTGAATTATTTCTAACTAACGTGAAGCCCCACAATATCTGATCTAATTCTAGAACAATGCCTTAAGTAGCAGCAAACTCACTTTTACACAAAGTGTGATTCAAGTTGGTTTGGGTTTTTTGGTTTGGGGTTTTTTTAATCAGGTAAGAAGGGTGAAGAGGATTCATGCCAACTCTGTCCATGAGTAATGCACGTCGGAAGTTGGGGCTCTGATGTTATGGCTCCTTATCCGTTGTGGACGTTGTACTTTTCTGTTTGTTTTTTTCTTTTTTCCTTTTCTTTTGTACTTTGGTCTTAGCAAATTCCACTCAGTGCTTCTGTGCTTTGCCTTCCTCTGGGCATGGGACCAGAACGCAGCAACAATGGAGCAAAGCTTTCTGATGTTAACAAGATAGGTCTGATGCGGATCCCACAAATCTGCTCTGAGGCCTCATTCACTTTGTATAAATAAAACGGTTGTGGGTATTCTCCACAGGCGCAGGGAGTGGTGATAGCCAAAGGATTCTCCCATAGGATGAGGCTATGCCAGATTCTTGTAGCTCACCCCATTACTCATTTGCCTCAGGTCAACTCATTTCCACGTAATACATGTTTTTTTCCCTGGTGTCCACAGCTGACTTTTGAATCACCAGCAGCCTTTATAGCTAAGAGAAAACCTACAAAAAGAACACCAAAATGCCTTCTAATTGTCATCTGAGGAGTGAACCAAATTGCCAAAGCTTACTTTAATGGTGGCACTTCCATGCTTTTGGATTTGCCCTTGCTGCAGACTTAGAGTTTAACATTCCTTTTCTCCGCCATGTCAACTTAGGGATGGTGGTTTCAAGTACATCCCAAAAAGGGAAGTTTTAAGTGGTTTCAGTATTACCACATTTCACCAGTTTTTAATTGTTGATTGTTAACTAAGCAGGCTCTATGGGGTACAACAGTTCCTTCAGTGGCAGAGAAGCAGTTTGAGACATTTTCCTCATTTCTTTAGCAGAAAACTGAAGGAATATATATGGTGCTCAGGTATGTGGAATTTGAAACAAATTTATTTTACAAGTGTTTGCAAGATTTTGAGCCACTAAGTTTTATTTATATTAAGTTGGAGCAGAGTATAGAACACAGTGGTGTGTTGCGGGATCTGATTCTCAGCCTTCTCAAAGGGGAGCACAAGGTATTCTACAGGAACTCTTTCCAACAGACAGCAGTTTATTGGTTGCCAGTGATAATACATGGCAAAGCACTGGTAAAAACACTGGTAATCTAGCTTTTACTTTTCATGTGAGGTATTTAGTGAGTTAAAACTGTACCTTCAAACCAGGACTTCCATTCATGTGAAGCACAAGAACTTCTCTGTACTACAGTTATACCTTCAGTGACTGACAAGGCACCAAAACCCACTTTTTCCTTTTCTGTAGGACATCTTTAATGTGAATCAGGAAGAAAATATTTCCAAACTGTGGCAGAACTGTGCTGGGACCAAATTTTTAATTTCATGTTTTGAATGGGTAACTCAGCCCCCATCTGGTGGAAGTTGCTCTCAGGCTATGCATCATGGGCAGGCATTAATCATTGCCCTCAGTGCTGCTCTGAGCACCTGAGAGTCTGGCAGGGAGCGTGGTTATACTAACAGTGGGATTTACAGAGGCTGTGCTCAGGAGCACCTCTTACTTCGGTGGCTGCAGCTCTGTACGAGATCAGGAGGTTAGGTTTCTCCTCCTGAAGAAAAAGTAATTCTTGTTTTCTGCCAGATTCTGCTCGGTGCGCATGTGAATGATCAAATAAATTCCTGTGCTTTCTAAAATGGGAAACGATACAAGTTTAAAATAATGAAGTTAGTGATGCACTGAAGTGATGTAACCTTGGTTTCCTCTGTTGATGATTTCTTACAGATTAAACCGTCCCTTTCTTTTGCCCTTTTGACCTGTAACTACTGGTGCTGTCATGAAAAATTTCTGAAGAGCCAGTTGAAAGCAGTCAGGCTGGGACTCTGTATCAGTCTGTTGCACAAGGCTCTTTACGTGAAGTGTCTTTCCAGAAGTTGGACAGAGGTGAAACTTCAGGGCTGGAAGAACAAACCTGTCAAGATCATGATGTATTAAACAAACTGTGTGTAAAACCTGGATGCAGACACATCCATTCATGTCTGACGCCTCTCCCACAAGCAGAGGCCTTTCCATGGAAGGACCTGTGGTGAAGTGTCCCAAAACTCAGCAGTTTGCCTTTTGACAATTTGCCCTTTGGTCATGGAGCAACATCCCGATTTCTTGTGGTCAGCTGAGCCCTGTGGACAGCTTTGCAGACGTGCCTGGCAATTGCATAGAGTCACTGGGTGAGTGAAAGGATGTTTTCTGTGTATTTTATACAGGGAAGTGAAGACACTAAACTAAATGATACATCCCCTTTCTTGGTCAGCACATCGTCTCTCTTCCCAGTTCAAAAGCCCTAGATAAGTGCAGAGGAAGTCAGTTGAATTAAATTTAATTCCAAGATTTAGCTCGGCAGATTTCCCTTCCAGCACATTCCCAGGCCATTGGGGGAATCAGTGCACTTCAGGGCAGATCTGCCCCATGATTCCTTAAGTGTTGTGGGATCACTCTGGCTATTGACTCATGGCCAGGCCTTCCCCACCTCTTCTGTCACAGTTCCTGCTCCATCTTGCATCCCAGAACTAATAGTTAAACAGAAGATTTGAAAAAAGATGTGGCATCTCGTGCTGTTGCCTGTGTTTTGTTGTAGGTCTCTGTGGGGAGGTGGCTTGTTTACTGTGTGTGCCAGGAAAAACATCTACGATTCCTGATGTCTTGCTTTGGGAACAGCAAGAGCCCATCTCGCCAGAGCTGAAATGGGAGTAAGTACATGACCGTGGTACAGGATTTTCCCTGCCGGATGGGAAATTCCAACCAGGCTTTTATGGTCAGTTGACTTTTATGCTGCATAGAACAAGACCATCTTACTGAGACTGGTAACCTGCAGTTCGTGCAACTATCTGTGTGTCCAGGAGAATAAATCTACTTGAGTCAGAAGTTTTACTATAAATGCAGATGTAGTTGTCGTGTTCCTCACAAGTTTCCACATGCTATCCCTGCCTTGGGTTTTTTTGGTTGTGGGGTTTTGTTTGTTTGTTTTGTGGGGGTTTTGTTTGTGTGGTTTTTTTTAATTACAATGCTATGTTGCTTTTACAGACTTGAGCAAATTGACATTTAGGGTAATATAAAGGAAGTGAATAGTTACAAGTTTCATAAATTTTAAAGCCCCTCACTGAGAGAGATTAGACCTGTAAAATGTTAGACCTGCAAATGTAGCAAAAGCATTTAGCCTTTTATGTTTATATGTAAGAGAGCTCAGAAAATTGCCTTCTCCTTTAGCATGAAGTAAATTTGGACACAAAAAGACACCTTCAGACAGCCCTAACCTTGGACTTCTGCAGCTTAAGTTTACAAACACTTTTGATCCAAGAAATGCTGTAGGAGAATTAAAATTTTTTTTTTTTTTGAGATGTTTACAGATTGAAACCTTTTATTAATGTTCTGGTTGCTTTTTATTCTAATTTGAAAGATAACCATAAAAAAGGGTTTAGTGTATTTAAAAACACCATCTGTGTGAATATAAGAATGTTCCTACAGGTGCAGCTTGTTTTGCTTGTGCCTATTTCCTTACTTTATGATGTTTCATAAAATGTATGCAGAAGGGTCATGAATGCATTTGAAAGAAATTATCCATTCTTAACAAATATCCTTCCAGTGTTATGGTAGCTCTAGTAAAAGGCAATGTTTAATGATCAATGAGATCATATATGAGCAATAATGAGATTTGTCTTTGGACCAGAGCAGATTAGATAAGCGATCAACTACAGGCAAGCCTGCAATTTTGGGCTTTTAAGTTTAGCCTATAACTTTTCTTTTCCTCTACTTCTGGCAGCAGGGAGCTTTTGTGCATAGGAGAGTGAAATGCATCGACTGAAAGATTCATTTTCAAATTACTACACAGAGAGTGAAAGCCATAAAGAACAGCCTGTTAGACACAGTTCTTCATGTTCAGAAATAGTCTCTTGGCTTTATTCATAAATAGGAAAGTTCAGAGGTGCAGGTGGTTTTATACAAAAGACCCTGATCCGAAGTGCAGTGAAGCTGGTTATAAAGACTTGTGCTAACTTGAGTGGGCTCTTGTCTCAGGTACTGGTTTTGCAATTGAGAATTTGGGCAGGACCATAATGGCTCATTTAATTGAAGCATCTAGGATTACCCTTCCTAGTGCATTTGCTTCAGCATTTCACATAAATAATGCTCAGTCCTGAGCTAGCTGGCAGACTACTTGCATTCTCTTAGCACTTCTATTTATGAGAAACTGGCCAAGGTAGTAAAAGCCCAGTTACCCTACAGAATGTGTTTACCCTAATAGCTACTCTAGCTTAGTGCAATGGACTGAGGAGGAGCAATGATGCTCTTCCTAGCTTATAGGAAGTTATACACATACTTGACGTTTAAGAAGAATTCTTGATGAATAGCAGGAGGACCCATCTATTCAGAAGATGCAGTTCAGCATAGAGACTCTGAATGGAGGTCCTTGATATGTCAGCTGGTGGCTGACCCATACCCATTTGAAGTCTTCATACTGATGCTTTGTTTCACATTACATCCTGCAGAAACTTGTCATGGAATTGAGAAACCACATGGCCAAGTCAGAGCTGATCAGCTGCTTTTCTAATTTCAATTAATGTTTTGTTGTATCTGTTTAAAAGGGAAGAAAGAGTTAAATAAATATCTGGGTACAAGTTGCAGAAGATAAGAGATCTTTGTTCATTGCTTTGTGCATGTGGTCATAGTATTGATGAAAACTAGAGATGCTGTCTGCTTACATTTGGATAGATGAATCACGAGGTTTCACCCCCTTGTGGGCCTTGGTGATTGTATCACATTGCATGAACAACTGTGTAAAGGAATCAGATGTGCTTTCTGAGCAGGAGAATAATCTGCGATTCAGAGAAGTAGGTCAATGCAATTAGTGAAATGTTAAGCCTCATAATGTAGTGTAACATGTGCTGTCTGCCTGATTCCATCCACATCAGTTTCAGCAGGGATAGCAGTACACAAATGTGTTCCTTAACAAGCAAATAAAAGCTTTTATAGAGAGCCTTAAAAACATGAAGCCCCTTCATCTCATCAACAAGTACTGGATGGTCTCATGTGGGAGTTTCTGGGGAGTCCTGAGCAGGCACAGGACCAGGAGGGCATACTTTCTGTTTGCAGATAGGCACTGAGAGGCTGCAAGAAAAGAAAGCATTTGCTTCAACCTTTTGAAATATGAGAGTTCTTAACTAAAATAATCTCTTCATGCCATGCTTTGTGATTCCACAAAATGAGTCATTCAATGTCACAATCACTTTTAAGGAAACTAAAGCAGATCAAGAAGAATATAATGTAAAAACTTTGTGAGTTTCGGTTTGGTTTTTTGTTTTTTTGGGTTTTGGGTGTTTTTTTGTGGTGGTGGTGCTGGTTTTGTTTTTGGCCTGGTTGTTGTGGTTTTGGGTTTTTTTTCTTTTCTGGTTTTTTGCTATTGGAGAAGTCTTCTGTTCCTGGATGTATGTGGGGTTGATCTGTCAAAGTGAGAAAGACAAAAGGATCCATGTCTAAGCCTTAGTTATGTAGCCTTACAGAATAAAACCATAGGTGACTTGCATAGCCCATAAGCTCAATACTTCGCCCTGTCTGAAAACCAGAGTGCTACTTTTAAAGAAGCAAGGCCTCCCCATGGCTCCAGTAGTGACTTCCCAGCACAAACTGCTTTAATAACAACACAAACCAGTACTGGTTAATGCAACATAAATGAAGTAGGGGAATGCTTGCATTTGTTTCCAGGTGACAGAACTTAGCCAGTTCCACAGCCAGCCTACTTCTAAAGCTCACTCTGTCCCCAGTGTAATGGTATGGTGAAGAAGGTTAGAGGAAGTATTATATGCGTGTGTGTATATATACATATATATATCAAAACCCTATTGAAAACACCAGATGAACAACTAACTTGTTTAGCTGAAACACTGGATGCCTTTGATTATGTTAATTTTAAGGAAGAATTAGCACCAAGGGACTGAGACAGTTCTTGCAACTTGTTGCAGAGACAGTAGGAAGAAGTGGTAAATCTCTGTGCAACAGAAACAAATTTAAACTCACAAAAAAAGGAAGCTTGAGCATGGATTTCAATGAACAATTAACAGAAGAGAATAGAAAATCACCTTGGATTTATGAGCAAGGAAATTATTCAGTTTTTCTTTCTTGCTTAAGGATGAAAGAACTCTGCATGTTGTGCTTCTCAAAGACCAAAATAAAAATATTTGGGTTGCTAGCTGTTGTTCTTTCTCCCTGAATTAAGCAATAGTCTGAGTTGCTTAAGCAGAAGTTACTCAGGTGTTCTCTGTCAGAATTTGTACTGGGCACAGAAAAAAGCAAAGCAGGTAGGTAAGAAGGGTTTATCCTCCTCTATTCTTTTCTCCATTTGTCTCTCTGGTGGTTTCTGAAGCTGCAGACAGACAGCTCTTGCCCAAGCGCAGCATCGTCACAGTGTTCCCAGACGAGCTGACTGTGCTGTGATGAGCCACGCTCAGCATCAGGTGATATTCGTCTGTCTGGGGCTCACGGGGACTTCAGCTAAGGTGTGCTGCCCCACCCCATGGCGCAATCGCTTGGCCACCCAGCCTTTCCCTCACTCACATCCGTTTCTGGCTGGGTGCTGTGTTCCGACCTGCAGGCATGTCTTTAAGGGGTACTTTGCTTCCAGTGTCTTGGAGCCCTGGTGGCAAAGCCCCAGGTAACTGTGTGCTGTAGGCAGCTGCAGTCCTAATTTGTCCATAGAAAGCAAAGAAGCACAAAGCTAGGGGCAGAGACATGGAGGATGTTTCTAAAGCTAGATACAGACACTTTACTGCTTTCTCTTGTCTGGTGCTTCTCTGCAGCTGTAGGCCCAGAGGTTAAATATATTGAAGCAGTGTCTTTTGAGTAGTGGCTTAAGGAGCAGCAGAAGGGAAAGGGAGCTAACACTTGTTTGACATTAGACAGATGTAAACTGAAAAATATTTAAAAATTAGCAAATACCAGGCGTGGTTAAAATGAGAAGCAGTTGGGAAAACTCTGCGGGGAGAGCAATGGGTTTGCCTTTGGCTTCAGACTCTCTTTTTGCAGCTCTGGAGAACAGAGAGATGTTTGCCTTTTTCCTCAGATGCCAGAGAGCATAAAACAGCAGTGCCGGTGTGGTGCGTGGAAGGATGATCTGGGTCAAAATGCAGTTCCAACAGTAATTGTACTCTGTGTTCCCACTCTGATAACCAGACAGTGGTCATTATGAAAGGGCAGAACGAAACTGCAAGCACTCTTTCTTTGCACTGTTTCTGTAAAGACAGAATAGAAGAAATACTATGTTTTCTGGTAAGTAACAAGCTCATTTTAGCTTTGGGGAGGTATTTGGAAATATTGTTGTGTAGACGTGTCCATCAGCAGCAAGTAACCGGAGATAGTTGCTCATAATGGTACAGTTACAAAGTGGCAGAGATGGCACTGAGCAAAGTGACATAGCTGGAAGAAGTCACTTTGAGGTAAAATTACTTTACTTAAAACCAATTCAATTACTGTTTTCTATCTGTGCAAAGTTATTAATCAACTTGAGTGATTTGAGCTTTAATTTGTATGAATGCCAGAGTTTGCCCTGCCCAAGATTCCTGTATTTGTCCTTTTCTCCTCAGCATAACAGAAAAAAAATTCCATGAAATGCCTCCAACTTTCCGGAGATGAGACTTTCAAGGTCAGTATCAGTACTTTTATTGCCTTGCCAAAACCAGAATATGTTCCACACTCCACCTGCTTCCCTTCCAGAAATCTGAAATTAAGATTCCTGTATGTTGAGTTGTTCTTAAGAGATTTCTGGTTTTGAATTCTTGGTTCTCCATCAATCATGATATTGTGAAAGTGCTTATTTCTGCCCTCCCTCTTCCTTCCAATGTTCATTTCAGGAGATAGAGAAGAGCATAACAGTCTCTGAGAAATACTAAGAAGACTTTCAAATGGCCAGTGTTCTTCAATTATTCTTTCTTTTCCTTTTTTTTCCATAAACTGCAGTCTGTTAAGGAGTGAAAATTAGAAGAGCTTCCTGCTTTTGACAGATGCTACTGTATAGCTGATTTAATGTATCCAGCAAATACTAACATGAGGACTGTAAAGAGTCTACACATATTTTGTCCTTGAATTAATAACACTTTTTTTTTTCATTGTCTATTTTAAAATACGAAAATTCTTAGTGACAAACGACAGTGGTATTTGCAGGGCAGTTTGCTCTTCATGTTTACTTTGTGAGATTTTGCATCACTTAATGGGCTAGAGAAGTGCAGCTGCATTTCACCAGAAATGGTTCTGGGTTTGGGAGCAAGTGGTGTTTAAAAGTCTTTAGTTACAGAATAAAATGCAAAACAAATCAAAAAGTTGCAAGTACACCATGTGAAAAGACCTAGCTCTGTAGTGTTGAAGTCTTAGATATTTTTGTCATTTTCTACTGCAGGAAGGAAAAATACTTGAATGGTGATGTAAAATACTTGATTTGAACATATTTTAGACCGTTCTGTCTACCCTCATAAAATTGTAGGAAAATGTAAATTTCTTAAACGACAAGTATTTTGATGTTTATCCAAAATACTTACAGTAATCTTAAGGCTTTTGCAACATCTTCTCTATTGGTAAGTTTGTTTTTCTTAGCAAAAATAGATTATTTTTTTTCCAAGTGTGTTACATACCTGTGTAGGCTGTCCTTGTCTCCATGATGTTATTTTACTGTTTCAATAACTAAGATTATTTCTTACCTGAAAGTTCTTGTGGTGTTCTGGCCTATGTAGCAATGTCATATATATGGTACATGGTTTGACATACCATTTTATACTGAGCATCAAAATTGTGAATATACAGAAGCACACAAGCAACAGACACTCCGCTCTGCCTTCTGTATCTTAAATAATCACAGCACTTCTTCAGGGGTGCAGTGAGAAACTAAGAGACAAACAGAGACAAAATAATGTATCTGTCTGTATTCTTTTCTGTTGCTCAGCTTTCCTGGAAGTCGTGATGAAAAGACTCCCCCATCCAGACGGTACTCCCTTTTGTTTCCAGTGATTCAGGGAGCGGCAGGGAGAGAGGAGGAGTGGCCTGTGGAGCTGGCTGTGTTATTAGGGTGGGGTTGAGTGTCAGATGTAGGTCTGCACCAGGCTGGTTTAATAGCTGAAGATAAGAGCAGAGGTATTGGTCCAACTCTAAATGTCATGCTGTCACTGACAGCTTGCCTGCAGGCAACTTTCTCACCTCTTTACCAGTCTCCTGACCTGTTAAGTGAGTGAGCAGAGAGGTTTTTCTTATCCAGGTAGTCTCCCGAGTTTGTTAGAAGTTACCCAAGCCAACCTTGTCTCACACCCATTTAGGTGTCCCTGTTGATCCACATATACCAAGAGCTGTTTCTTTCCCATCACACAGCAAATGGCAGTAGCTCAGATAGGGCACGAGATCCCTCCTTGAAGGGTGGTGGTCCGAGTTGGGGAGTCACAGTCTACAGTTGCAGCTAAGTGAGAGTTGACACATTAGAGAGCTGATCCTGGCCTGTGTGCAAGCAGACTTGCAGGCTTGGTGTATGCCTGAGACAGAGAGCACTTGCTCAGGTATCACTGCCTCTTTTCAGATGAGATTTTCCCCTTATCCTTTTCTCCTGATTGCTGTATTCCCTAACATGAGATGATGCTGCAACACTTGCTTCTGTGCTGAGTGTGAGAAGTGCAGAGTCTCCTGAAGTCATGAACCCCATCTGCTAATCACTGCAGGATGCATGCAGAAAAGATTACAGAATGTAGTTCACCACAATGGGTATGTCTCTCCATACTAAAATGCTTCCTGCTGAGAACTTTCTGCTTGGAAATTTTCACTTTGATTAAGATGTCAGTAAACTTACCCAGTCTGTTTTAGGGGTTTGGTTTTTTTAGCCAAACTCTGCTTTTGTACAGGCTTTCAGTATTACACTTCTGTTTTTCCTCTAAAGAAACAGCAAAATCATTAGAAAGTTCTGACTTGTTTACTACAGTATTGAAGTTAGTGTTTGAAAGCAAGGTAGAATTTTGTTACTTTCAGAAGTACATTTGTTGATTTGATTACTCAGTGGCTCAGAAATGCTTTTACATTCTTCAGGAGAAAAATGAAGGTAAAAATTTTAGTACACATCCTCTAGCACAGTTTATATTTTCTCACAATGTTTATTTTACATTGATACTTCTACACTTAAGCAGAGGATGGAACTGAAAGCAATCATAGGCAAGGATTATCTCATTTAGCACAGCAAGTTGCTGGAAAGAGGATTTGCCCTTTGTATGACTTTGATTGCAAACACTTTAGTTGACCACTAAAGCAGATGACGTTTGTTCCATTGCTGAAGCTATCTTTGACCTCGTTTCCTCACATTATACCCAACTAGAGGGTAATCAATAGGAACTATTTGGAGTTACTTGTAGCCCAATTAAAACTACAGATGATCCAAAAAAACATAACATGTACAAGAACGTGGCTATCAATAATAAAATAAATTTTTAGTGTGGCTGCTGCACATTATGGTCTTAATTGTAGAGCAGCTTAGGTTGGAAGGAACCTCTTGAGATCTTCTAGTCAAGTCCCTCTGCTAAAGCAAGGGCAGCTGGAGCCAGTTGCTCAGGACTATGTCCAGTTGGTTTTTTTATATCTCCACAACCTCTCTGGGTGACCTGTTTCTGTGTTTTATTGCCTTTAAAGTAAAAAAAGGTGTATCCTTGATGGAATATCAAAGATGGCATTTCACGTGCTTTACTGTATATCCATTGCTTCTTGTCATCTGCTCTACTGAGCAGAGTCTGGCTCCCTTATCTTCAACACCCTCCTCTCCTCCTCTTGGGTATTTATATACATTGATAAGATTCCTTGACATCCACTTCTCCCAGCTAAATAGTCACGGCTTTCTTGGCCTCTCCATGTATGACAGATGTTCCACTCCCTGACATATCTTTGTGGCCCTGGGCTGGTCCCACTCCAATAAGTCCACATCTTTCTTATACTGGGTTGCTCAGAACTGTGGCTGGAGCTGGTGAAGGTACACTCACCAGAAGCAAGTACCTTCAGCTGTGGACCTGTGCTATCCTCTGAGCAAAGTTGCAATACTTACATAAATTATGCAAGTTTAGGACTGACTCCAGGAAGGTGTTGCACAATCTCAATTTCTGTAGCACTTTATATGAGCCCATAACACTAAGCAAAAGACTTGAATACTACACAGCAGAAGTGTGAAAAAACCTGGCCTGTTCATGACTGTTAGACTTAAGCCCGCTTATTCCTACAGTACGTTCTTCCAGTGCCAAATGTTGATGTTAATTCTTAATAAACTCAATAGAGAAGACAGATCACGGATGTTAAAACCACTGACATTATGATCTATAGCTATTTTTTCTCCACTTCCTGACTGGGGCACAGTCCTGAAAGTGGTCTCTTCTCTCAATCTGAAATCAGTGACTCTCTTCCCAGTCACAGGATGGGAGGGTTATTTAATGAGTCCTGAATCACTCTTTCATTCTAAAATAGTGAAGGCAGAAGCCTGGAAACAAAGTTTTGTATTATTATGGGTGACATAGATGAGAAAATGTGATTCGCAGCCCATGAGAACTGGATATAATCAGCCTAACTTATGAAAGTTTGTGGAAGTGCTGTTGTGAATTTATTCACCAGAAGAACTATTAATTCCTAGAGATAAGTATCTGGGAAGCAAAGAGAACAGACTGCTGAATAAGTAATCCAACTGTATTAGACCTCTATGCCTCAGAAAAATAATGGAAATGGATATTTAAATAAAAATGTCTCCTAGTAGCAGATAGTTTAAATTTATAAAAAAATTAGCAAATCCCTCCCATCAAGTCAATGGAAATTATCAGTGATTTGGTGAGTCCAAGTGTTTGCTTATCATCATTCCAGAAGAATAACAGTTTTCATCTTCTAGAAGCTAAGGAATTGTCAAATTGGCTTGTCTAGTCTCAAGTGCTCAGAGTGAGGCTAATTCCTTCAAGGCCCTGTTTTCCAATGCTTCCCAGCTGGCACTTGCTACTACAGTAATAGTGAAGAAGCTTCAAGCACTGTAACCTTTATGCCAGGATCACTTTCCAGAGATGGACAGAAATGAGACCCTGACAAACAGGCATGGGCCTATCAGGGAGAATGTGAGACACTGTGGACTTTGGCTACTTCTTTGCAAAAGACAGAGGAACACCTAAAATATAAGATACTGTAAGCTGGTTTGAGATTAGTATTTCCCTCTGGAATACTCGTGTTCTGGGTAACTACTACTTAGCTTATTGAAAGCCAGCCAGTCCCTTGTTGTTCCAGTCATTCCCCTGCATTGCCAGTAGGGTACTTGCCAAACTGAAGCCAGGTCTGTGGGGCTGGTCAGACTGATTGGTTGGGAGATGTCCTGCCTGAGAAAGGCAGTGGGCTGTGTTATGGGATCCCAGGGTGGCTGGACATTCCTTCTACACACCCAGGGCTTTGAGACTCCAAAAAAGGTATATGCTTTTACAGATTGTTCAACCTCAAAAGATGCCATCATATTTATTAAATGGAATAACAATGTTATTAGACCTAAATCTACTCCTAATTAATAGGGGGAAAATCATTCTTTGGGGAGGTATTCCACATCTGCCTTTTCTAAGTCCTGGTGAACATGCTTTGAAAGAAATACTGTCAAAAGCAAGATACTGTGCTGGGTGAAACCCAGCTCTGACTGTCACTTGTACAGCTTCAATATGAATAAGGAATACTCTTTGGAATATGTGCATAGTAACTGGGACAACAGTTAATATAAAAACAGAAAGCAGTTTTCCAGCCCACATATATTGCAAATACTATCTGCAGTAGAAAAGGTATACTTTTTGTAGGGTTGAATCTTAACAAATTCTTTCTCTTATTGCTAATGTTGGAATCCCATTTGTCTGAAATGAATGTTTCTAGTTATATATTCATGGAACTGCATCTTGAACTGAAATGGCTAAGTGCTCTACTGAATCTAGATGTAAATAAAAGCTTGATAGAATAAACTATAAAAATCTTCCTTAAAATCAGCTTCATTTGGAAACTCATGCTTGAGTGAGTGATCCCATTTTCCATAAACATCCACTCAAATTTACAAGTTGCATGGAAAATGAAATCATTACTGCAAAGCCACACAAGTGCCACACTGTGTCTTAAATTTTCCATGTGTCAAGCATGCCGTAATGTCCATACTGATTAACTTGGTGTTTCATGCTTAATTTCAGCTTCTAAAATGCTTACTGCACTGAAGATGTTTTGGCTTTCAGCTCTGAGGAGATTGTGGTCTTCTGTTAGTAAGTGCTTGTTCACTGGCAAAAGGTGATGCTGAGGATGGATTTGTGAATGGATCTGCTCTCCTTGTCACAGTTGGTGAAGCCCCTGTGAAAGCAGGGCTTTTAGGCACTCAGGAAAGGCCCCCTGGCTGGTACAATTGATCTCACTACTTTGGATAGTCTGGTGAACTCGTTCATGGCATCTTTTAAGAATAATGCTGTTTTCCGTTCTTACTGTGTGTGGCTAATACAAAATATCCAGAGTGTCTGCTATCTTTCGAATATCAACACAATATGTTTCATAAGAAACATGAACTGACTAGGCAATGAAACAATTAATTGATTTTATAATGAAGCATGAAATCAAATAGACTTTGAGATAGAGTTGAGAGAAGCTAGTGTCTGATCTGATTAAGATCAATGTTATTTTCCACTTGTTAGAACCCGGGGGCTGCTGGTGAAGTCATTAGTCTTAGTTTAATGGTCATAGAACAGTTTGACAGGTTTTACTTAGTGATATGCAAGCAACAGCTCATTCTTGGGGGTTATCAGTGCAATAGTGATTTGGTTGTTTTGGTGTGGCCAGATTTATATCACGGGGAGAAAAATGGGATCACAAAAAATTTCAGTAGGTGCTTTACCTTTTGATCACAGAATAAGTTCTTTGCTGAGTTGGAATGGGGAACCCGTCATCTCCTTATGGGTAAACTTTGCGGAAATGTTAGGCATCAGTAGAGTCATGAATTTCTTTGGGTTTAAATCATTTCAATGAACAGCATTTCCAAAGAAATTCAAGATGCCCAGGTGCTTTTGCTCTGTGGTGTCGTTTGGGTTTTTTCCCTCCATGGTGCTTTCCATGAAACTGGCAGTCTGGGAAAGATGAATTTAAGAAGACAAGGCTTCTCTACTAGAGAGATGTTTTGTATCCATCTGGTTCCCCATGGACTGGGGTTTGCACAATCAAGATATAGCTGAGAAATGTCTTGAAAAGGTTTGTTTGATTTACAGACCAATATATCTCAGCTCCAGAAAATTGCAGTTGTGTCATTGAGTAGTGGCCTGCGTGAAGAAATGTTCTTTATCTTGAAATATAAGCAGAAAGTGTTAATAGAAGCATTTCTAGGAGAGTAATAATTACACTCACCTAATACTAGCTACAGAAATCTCTCAGATGGAAGGGGGATATTGTGAGAGCTAAGCAGGGTTTGGAATTGCCCCTGCACAAGGAAGTCTGGTATTTGCGTGCAGAGCTTTGCTGATATGAAATGCTCATGTTTCAAGGGGTTTTTTTCTGGGATCAAAGTCCTTAAAAATCAAGAATTTACCAATGTAGAAGTATTTTCAACCTCAACAGGATACTTTTGTGCTTCAAACTTTGTAAAATGCACATGACTTGAATTACTGAAAACTCCTGAGGCACTTTGTAGTTTATCCAGATTTTCTCATTTTCAGTGCTTTGCAGGGGTGGCCAAGAGAAAAAGTGTCCTTTTGAAAAACAAAAAACCAAAGAAAACCTTAGAAATATTCTTCCCTTGCCAAAATAATTTTCTAGTGAATCACCTTTTCTGTGACTCCAACACATCAATCAGTTCAGCCAGAGAGATAGTTGTAATGTCATCCCTGGATGAGAATGGGAGTCAATATATTCCTTCTGGGACAAAGGGAAAGGGAGTTTTCTGTTAACTGCCGGGAAGGAAGTCATGCCTGTCAGTACAGCAAAATGAAATATACTAATTTCTGCACAGGCCAACCTGAAATCGAATTCTGTTGGTTTGGGTGATTTTGTTGTGTTTTTTTTTTTCAATATTGTAATCTAATATAGTAAATTTCCAGTAACATCTGTGCTTCCCTGGAAAATAAAGAGCTCTTGGTTAGTTCTGTGTAATACATTGAAAATGTATTCAGTCCTTTTGCTGAGTTCTTGCGTTTCAGTCAATTCAAATAATTTCTAGCATGCTAGTACATTTTTATATATGTTAAATTTAGAGTGATTGATCCTTCATTTGCCAGCAGGTTTTTAAGTGAGGCTGGATGGGATTTGGCCACTAGAGGACAAGAACATGGCACTAACACTGGGATGTGAACTGCTGCAGCAGTCCTTTTGCTGAGGCAGGGTATCTGTCAGCTAGGTAGGTAGGATTTTGGAAGGGGGGTGGGAGGTGTCCATTCTTTTGTGCAATGTCCCTCCTGAATAGAAGCACTGTTTTAAGATCATAATGTGGCAGACACTTTACTATGGGAGAAGCCAGTGCTATCTCCGTAACTCATTGCCTTTTCCCTTTTCACAGGTTAATCAAATTCCAACATTCTTCACAGTCCAGTGGAATCATCACAGATCTGTTATATTTAGCTAAGTCATGCTGCTCTGTATTCATGGTTTGAGCTATGGATGAGTGCAAAGCAGTAGGTGAATGTAACTTGATGAACATAATGCCATTTCATGCTAGACCTTACAAACAGAAACAGCACTAGCTTTGTTAACAGACTCTTCTTGTTCTTCATACTAAGCAAGAACCCTGAGGGTAAATCTCTTAGCTAATACATGCTAACATGTTTTAAGAAATGTGGCTTTTACCACAATAGTAATACCCTAAAGGTTTAACCAACGTCTGGTGTAGTTAACATCCAAAATATATGTATGGATACTTCTTTGCATTTAATCAAACTTAATTTCATTCTTCAAAAGGTACAGAATAAATCTATGCAGTAAACTCATAGATTCCATGAACTCATGGAAACTATTGGTCTCTTTTGGGGAATACTTTGCTTTCTCTCAAATGTGAAGGATATGCACTAACTAGCATGTTCACACTCAGAAGTTCTGCTTTTACACTTCCCTCTAAAATGCACCAAATACCTTTTTCTCCAAGCCCCCGAAGGTTTAGCAGAGCCTTTTTTAACCTCAGTTCATAATGAAATTTATCTCTCAGTATAAGCATCCAAAAAACCATAGTTTCGGAAATTAAATCTAAACCCCAGGCTAAGTTTCCTGTGCACCTGCTTCTCATACCTTGAAGACAGAGGGTTTTTTGGAAGACTTTTTTTGGTGGCATTTGTAAAACTAAAATTATGTTTGCTGACACTCTGGTTGTTAAGGGTGCTGAGTTACCTCTTTTAAACAAAAATACTTTGGAGTCATTACATTTTATAAACTAAAAAACAATTCTTCCTATTCAGAGTTTTGACTGTAGCAAATCCTTTAATGAGACAACTATTAAACCAGATCAGTGACTATCATTTTTTTGCCACAAAGGAAAAAAAAGAGATGCTTTCAACTCTTGTTCTTTGACTTTATTTTTTCTTTTCAGTTCTGCCTGAGATGCATGTTACCTGCAGTCTTTTCTTCAGATGTATGACATCACTCCGAAATATCGTGTCCAGAAGAATATGGTATCAACTCATCTTTACATTTCCTTTCCAGAGGTGACCACTTCAATTAGATGGACACAGAGCAGGTGTGGGAACGGAGGAAAGAGTTACAAAATTCTCTGGGCAAAGCAGGAGGCTCTCTATGTAACACAAAGGCAGTGGTGGTTGGGAAGTGGGGAAATGCTTATACTGGAAAGGGACTGTAGAAATCATTACATGTGCCAAATTTGTCAATACTAATAATTAGTATTAGCAATAAGTTATGCAGTTATCTTCACATCACAATGAAATAGTGACAGCAAATTTAACAAGATGTCTATGTAGTTAATCCTTCAGTTGATGTGTTGTTTATAAAGTGCTACAATGGTAATGAAAATGTGCCTTCAGTGAGGCCTCTTACATGAAATAAAAACAAGTCGGTACATGGCTAAAATGGAGGTTGTACAGTTTTGCCCTGTGCACCACGCTGTGTTCCTGTTAGACCAAAACAGGATCAGGCAGGTCTGAAGAGAGAGGTGCTGAAAGAATCAAGAAGAGGGAGACGGTACAGCCTCAGCTGCATCTCATGCGATGCTGCCTAGAGGCACATGGGGTGAAGGTGCCTGTTACACTGAAAGGGCGGCTCTGAAGGAGTTTTTCAGAGTCTGTTACAGATTATTCTGTAAGCAGCTGGCTGATGTTTCATGATCACCAGCTCTTGTTCTTGTGGGAGACTTTTAACCTGTCAGATGTCTGCTGGAAACTCAACACAATGGAGAGAAGGCAGACTGGGAGGTTCCTGGAGGGGGTGGAAGATAACTTTCTGTTGCAGCTGGTAAGTGATCCTACCCTGGGTGATGTTCCCCTAGACATGTTGTTTACAAACAGAGAAGGGCTGGTGGGAGATGTGGCGGACAGAGGCCATCATCGGCCCAAGATCCGTTAAATGATAGAGTTTTCAATACTCTCTGAAGTAAGGTTATCAACAAAGCCTCTACCCTTGACTTCCAGAGGGCAGACTTGGGCCTATTCAGGACACTGATTCAGAAAGTCCTTTGGGAAGCAGCTCTTAAAAACAAAGGGTCCAGAAAGCATGGACATGCTTCAAGGAAGAAGTCTTGAAGGCGCAGGAGCAGGCTGTCCCTGTGTGCTGAAAGAGGAGCCAGCGGGAAAGATGACTGGCTTGGCTGGGCAGGGAGCTTTCACAGGAACTTAGGAAAAAAAAGGGTGTGTCACCTTTGGAAAAAGGGGAAGGCAACTCAGGAAGTGTTTAAGGATGTCACTAGGTCATGCAGAAAGAAGGTGAGAGAGGTGAAAGCTCAATTAGAACTTAATCTAGCCACTTCTATAAAGGGTAATAAAGAATATTTTTATAAATACATTAATAGCAAAAGGAGGGGCAATGAAAACCTCCATTCTTTATTGGATGCAGGGGCAAATATAGTTGCCCAAGAGGAGAAAAAGTCAGAAATACTTAACACCTGTTTTACCTAAACACTAAGACTGGTTATCCTCAGGACAACTGGCCTCCTGAGCTGGTAGGCAGGGATGGGAGCAGAATGGACCCCCTAAGGTCCAGGAGGAAGCAGTTAGTGACCTGCTGAGCCACTTAATGCTCATAAGTCTGAGACAGGATGGGATCCATCCTAGGGTGATGAGGGAGCTGGCAGAAGAACTTGCTAAGCCACTCTCCATCATTTGTCANCAAATATAGTTGCCCAAGAGGAGAAAAAGTCGAAAATACTTAACACCTGTTTTACCTAAACACTAAGACTGGTTATCCTCAGGACAACTGGCCTCCTGAGCTGGTAGGCAGGGATGGGAGCAGAATGGACCCCCTAAGGTCCAGGAGGAAGCAGTTAGTGACCTGCTGAGCCACTTAATGCTCATAAGTCTATGAGACAGGATGGGATCCATCCTAGGGTGATGAGGGAGCTGGCAGAAGAACTTGCTAAGCCACTCTCCATCATTTCTCATCAGTCCTGGCTCACAGGGGAGGTCCTAGATGACTGGAAGTTGGCCAGTGTGATGTGCATCCACAAGAAGGGCCAGAAGGATCCAGGGAGCTCCAGGCCTATTGGCCTGACCTCTGTGCTCAGCAAGGTTGTGGAGCAGATCATCTTGAGTGTGATCACATACCATTTTGACTGGTGGTGCAGGCAAAAAAGAAAATGGATGATCTAACTAGATTGTTCCCATCTCTGAGTTTATGATTTCTCATTGTACTGCTCCTTTCTTTCAATATAGAAATTAGTGTGGATAGAAGTACAGCTATTGCTAAAGTGTTTAAACCTCAGTCAGGAGCCTTGCTGCCAGAACATAACTCTGACAAAAAAACATGTAATTCCTTTTCTTGGTATCATTTGGGAAAAAGATGGGGAGAATGTTTGGCACTATTGGGAAAAGCTTAATGAGAATAAGAGAACTCAAGATTTATTAATACTGTTTATCTGATATCCTACGTAGCTATATTTCTTGAATTTAACTGTAGCAAAGCTTACTTTACAATCTAACATCTTTTTATGCTTCTGAAAGAATAAAAAATGCTTTCTTTTCTGTAGGCCAGCCTTCTTCTGAGCTGAGCAGTCAGATGGAGAGTTTAAAATTGCAGCTGCCGGAATAAATGATCAGTAGAGGCACACTTAACTTCAGCAATGAGGATTGCTCACTATATTAGGAAATGTTCTTTTCATTTAAATGAATTTTTATCTAATTGTGTGTATGCATGCACACCCGTATAGGCCCTCCCAGCAAATCAGGGTGTATAATCTGACCTGCTTATAGCTCTAATGAAAAAATTTTTGTAATATTTCTGCATAAAATTGTGGTTTAACAAAACCCTGTTCTACTTAAAATGTTTAAAAGAATTATGAAACTTCTTCTGATTATACCTGAAATGATCCTTGAAGCAGTCCTATATAATCCACCACATCTCCTGACAAAAATCTCCTTTTAGCCTGCTGCTTTAATATCTTATTCTATCTGCTTCTGTCCCTGCTCTGTAATTTTGAGCTTTGGGAAAGAGCATCCCTTCCTGAAAGTACCTAGAGGAGATAGCTGCTTTTATGTTCCAGCTATCCCTTTTTGACTGTGTTTGGAAAAAAAAGTCCAACTTATTTCAAAGCTTCTTCATTAACAATTTCTAGACAAAGCAAGGCTTTGTCTCCTTTTCAGGAAACATGAAAACATTTGTGTTATGGTTTCTGTGGAAAATATGGGAAAGGAGTTACTTGTGGAAGTAGCTGGTCTTGCTTATACCTGTTGCAAAGGAGAGGAGGACACCAACTGGTCGAAGAAGCCCAGACACCTGAGTCCCATACCAGCTTCCTTCGTGGTACTCATCAAGTCTCTTCATTTGTGTGCCTTGCTCTTCAGCTAAGGGGTTTTATCTTAGATGTTTCATTTCAGTGAAGTACTGGATTTTTTTCAGCAGTATCTATTTTGCTGAAGAAGGTAAGTGTATCCTGATGACTTCTGTACCAGGTGGGATAAGGATTACAGGAACTCATGTGACATTAGGCCAAGAAAGCCAAGAAATGGATTCAGTCTGTGGCAGAGAAGACATTATATAGACCAGAAATCGTTTAGTGAAGGGAAGAACAGGGTTTTGAGTAACAATTTTTTTCTCTTTCTTCTGGAAAAGAGTTAATTTAAGTATTAAATATTTTCTTAAGTTTTTTTTCCAAACAGTGTTTCCTCCAAACAGTTTCCTTTTTTTTTTCCCCAATAGAGAATTGAAATTTCTGAAGGCAAAAATCATAGGAGACCCTATTTAAAAGAAAAATTAGATAATTTGAGTTTGTTTTTTCTTTATTTTTGCACATGTGTTTGAAAACCAGTCTCAGATTCAGACATCAAATTGTCATCCAGAAGGTATTATTGATGGCTTATTTTTCAATCAGAGATGAAATTCAAGTTTCTTCTCACTTCAGGATGAATGTATTATTATGCATCTAATTCAGTTACTGGACACTGTTGCTTATGTTTTCTGAGGTAAGAATCAGCAACAGGTTTGGTATTTGCCACTGAGTCTTGAAGATGTTAAAGTCGACTCAAACAAAATTTTTATAGGTGTTTGTATTTTAATTTTCATTTTATTCTGTTTTAGCCTGTGTTTTAGGGCAATGTTATATGAAAAACAATTCAAACCACAGGATTATTTGGCCTAAAACATCTGAAGAAGTTATGTATTGTTTTTTGCACCACAGTACATCCTGAGATCTTCTGAAACGTATTGCCATTTCATGCCATTCATTTTAAAATGGCCTGTATTTTAGTTCTCCTGGTTTGAGAACTGGCTAGTGGGAATAGATCACAATGAAGGTTACCACAGATCTGGAACTGGTGTCTGATCACTGAGGTGACATCTGTCAGGGCCAAGCTCAGAAAGGTCACATCGCACGTGCCTTCATCGCCGCACTCTGCCAAGTGTCATAGGTAGAACACGGCAGGCCATTTCCTGCGAGCGTGCTGCCTGGTGCACGCAGAGCCCATGGCACTGCATCATCAGGGACCATCAGAGCTGTGTCAGGTGCTCTGCGGGATCCCCTGGAGCCAACACTTAACAGGGCAGAGCACTTTCTGCTAAGTGTTCAGTGCAGGAGCATGGCTATTGCCTAGCATGTATTCCTTCTGGATTGTAACCGTTGTCCCTCTGGCTCTTCAAGGGCATGCTGGTCATAGTTACTTTACATCCAAGTATATGCTTCCGTCCTTTGTCATATAGAAACTGAAGACATATAACAGCTTCCTTGTTTTGGTGTGTTTCTTTTTAAGAGTGTTTGATTTAGGGAGCCAACACCACGTTTGGGTTTCTTCTCTCTTTTTTTTTTCTTTTTTTTTTCTTTTTTTTAAAACCTCCCTACCAAGAGCCCCTTTAAGCATTGATAGGACTCTGATGTGTTCAGCTGCCAGGATGAAATTCTCCAGACTGGCTTTTTACACAAAAGGAGTTTGTTTTAAGCATTTAAAGTGTGAAAATGTTTCTGTTTATAGAAATAAGTCACCTCTGGCCAGAAATGGAAAACTTCAGTATAGAAGATAACACGCAGCAACAACAACAACAAGGTCTGTGTGACTGTCACTGCCATGACTTTGATAGAAAAAGTTGTGACTTTTAGGTTTTTCCATAGCTGTTGGAGAAAACTTTGTGATTGAATGAGGCCAGAGAAAAATCTGAGTCAGTAAAAAAATCAGAATATCTTTGCTGTGGAAAACTCTGGTATCATGAAATGTGTTTTTCAACTAACATGAGTGTTGAAAGTAAAAAGATTGTATTTTGTTTACATGAATTTTGTCAAACAACCATAGTTTGGAGTCAGTTTACAATATTGGTGGTGCAGCAAAATTTGATCTGATGTCCCTGTTCCAGGACAGAGCCATTTCCATCTTGATTCAAACAACCTTTCCAGAGAGTGTACTGAAGTGGCAACAATGAGTTAGTATTCCTGTCCCCCAGGTGAGTGTCTTCCCAGGGCATTATGAAGCTGAATTTCTCTTCTCTTGCCCTCTAGTACTTTGACACTTGCATTTCTTCCACTGCCATTTTTGTCTCCAAATGGGATAGCACTCCTTGGCTGTGGCTTGGTGCTGAGGACCCTCTCCTTGGGAGACAGGAGCTTCAAAGGCCATGAAGACAATAAGACATGGCTAAAAATCCTTTTGTGTACCTGAGGAAACGTATGTCTTCACCTGTGGAAGGAGGTTGGACGTGGATCTTGACTGGGTGGTTCTTTCCATGGAAAGGACTCCAGGTACGGATGAACCTGGAATGAAAAGTTGTGTCTGAGTCCTGGTAACTCATTGCTGCTGGTGAAATAAGGGAATAGGAGGGATATCAACTTCTGTGGGGGAAGGGGCTGCAAGAAGGGAATAGGAATTATGCTGAAGCCCCTGTTCAAGCAGGGACCACCATCCCAGGTACCTCCAGCTTCTCCCTCTCAGAGTGATAGTAAGCAAGGGTTTCTGTGGGTAGAAAGAAAAGAGAAATGCACAATTAAACCCCACCATTGTCATTCACATATGCCCTCTGTCAGTGGGGGAGAGAAGAAAAGGGTCCAGCTTGTACAGATTTATATTTTTGCTAGTAAGATGAGCTGTGCATGACATGTGTCCTAGATAAGCATTGTTATGTCTTCTTTGTCCCTCATGAGAACTGTAACAAAGAGATACGCCTTCTAATTCTGTGATTGAGTCTAACCCAGACCCTGATGTTAACTGACTTCATATCCTAAGCTTAGATTATACGGCAGATGTTCAGCATTTAGAAAACTTGTTTTTCCATGATGACTAACCCTACCTGAGAACCAATTGAAGTTTCATGAGAGCTTTTCCAAGTCCTTAAATTTCTAGAGTTGTTTCATTCACAAGATATACTAGCATTTTGTTTTCCTTCGCAATTAAAATGTATCAGCTGCCATATGAGATATGCGAGACTTTTCAGAGTTGTCAGAAGCTCAGCGGGATGACATTGAGTGTTTGCACTGCAGTTTATGGCAGTCCCAAGATTAATTCCCAGATCAGCCTTGTAGCTATTTTTAAACCAGTGAAAGATATAGACTGCCAAATAAATCCATTTTGTTCATTGGCATATGATTCTGTTCCCACATTTTCTTTCGCTGTTCCTTATTCTACAGCTCAAAACACATTTCCAAACATGCCTCTGTGCCATCTCAAAATGCGCATGTGACTGTAGATTATCCATCAATCTTTAACACCCTAGCCTAGTCCAACAGTACATCTGGAAAGGGATTTGGATGCTACTTCTTTTCTTTTTAGAGCTAGAATCTACCAATTCAGAGGCCACGTGTTTCTCTTTCGTTGAATTTTCTTCTTTCTGGCAGTTTTTGTTGTTTTGGTTTCAGTTTTTTGAATAATCATGGTGCGTACACCATTTTTAACTCTTAAGTGATTATAGCATTGGTGGCCATAAAAAGGACTGAGATCTCTAATATGACTGTCAGAGAAGGGAAGTGTGAAACTCACTCCCCATCCCACTGACTCTGTAGCCTGGAGGAGCTTTGCAGCACCACTCTGCTCTCCTTGCCATTATAGATAGTAGTCTGTGATTCAATTTAGCCTGCTTGGCTAACCTCTAGTGTTCAGAGATTTCCAAGCAGCTGGTCAGGCAGGCTGTAGTCAGACCCTTGCCTTAGGAAGAAGCATATGTGAATAGTCTGTTGGATGTGAAACATTTGAAACTTGCTGTGTTGCCAGAATTAAGGCTGCAATGAAAGAAAGATCATCTTGGTGAAGGCTCAGATCAAAGCTGACTGTTCGTCAATAAAAAGATAGTTGGTTTAGATGACACAGAAGAAAGGTTTTTTTACAATGAAGGTTGGAAAAACACTGGGACAGATTGCCCAGAGAGGTGGTGAATGACCCATCCCTGGAAACATTCAGTGTCAGGTTGGCTGAGGCTCTGAGCAACCTGATCTAGCCAAGGATGTCCCTGTTAATTGCACAGGGGTTGCACACTATGACCTTTAAGGGTCCCTTCCAATGCAAATTATTCTATGATTCTAAGTGTGTGGCGCCTCTTGATTGACCACTGGGTCTGTTTTTGTGCCTGGATATTTACAGTCCACTTCTGCTCTCCCTTTGTCTGGTGAATATAACACTTAAGTGTTGCAAGGAAGGGGACTATGGGATGTGAAGGCATCTCATGCTGAGGTGGGTACCCTGAGGAGCTGGGTCATGAGAAAGCCTGCCCTGGGCATGGCAGGTCTGCAAGATCTATGATAGTCATCATCACCAGTGGTAACTGGAGAAATACTAGCAGACTTCTGAAAACTGCTTAATCCGGGATTTGGCACTAGTTCCAGCTGCTGACAATTATACTCTCCCTGTAGCTTTGCTTAGATGTGGTGTTTGTCACAACAGACCTAACCTCTTAAATAGATACTGCTTTCTCCTCCAGTGGGGATGCGTTTAGTGACAGATAAAATGTACAGTGGATAATGTCCTTCAATTTGTTAAATTTGCCAGCTGCTTTGGGATCCCGTGGGATGAAAGGTGTCACAGAAATGTGAAGTGCTGTTGTTCATCTGAAACGATTCTGCTTCATTTTCTTAAAAAAACAAAAAAACAAACAAAAAAAAACAACAACAAAAAAACAAACAAACAAACAAAAAAAAAAAAACAACAAAAAACCACCAAGCACATATACTTCTTTCCTGCATTTTGTTCAATGTTTAGTTCGTTTCTTTAGTTCTCTACATTGAACTACTACAGTTGGTTCCTTAGCCTAGGATCTCAGCTACGTCTCAGACATATATCTGACCTTTGTTAGGCAGTTATTCCCCTTACCTCCTTCTACAGTTACTTGAGCAATCTGTTATCTGTGAACAATTGTAAGGCATTCATTTTCAGTGCTTTTACTCAAACACACAGTGAGTTCAAGCATATGCAGTTCATAAAGCTCTGTGAGTCTAAATACTTTGTCTGGTTGTACTTGCTTGATTGATTTACCCTATTTTCCCATGTCCTAGGATTAATTAAAAACAGCTGAAATAGAAATGCCTAATGGAGAACTAATCTTGGTGTGAGTGCAGGGAAGAGAGATGTGTGAGACTGCAGTCCAGCAAGCCTCTAGCTGGAGGCTTAGTTGTACCTAAATGCTGTCACTCATGGAGCCAACTCAAACTGTTGATCAAAACCCTGTCAGTCTAAACAAGTCTGAAACTTGAAGAAGTTTGCTTTAATTGGCATTTAACTTTCCCATTTCTCAGCTTTAGTCAGAATACCTCCCAGAAAACACAGGTCATATTGAGTCCAGCTCTGTGAGGTACTGTGTGTAGTGGCTCGACCTCAGAGAAGTTTCAGCTCCACCTTGCAGACATAGGAGTGAACAACACAAGCAAAAAATCCAGTTCCTTAGAAAGACATCCTAGCAGTTTGTCAGGTCTCTGATGGTTCCCAAGGACAGCATTTCCAGCATTTTATTTACTTCTGTAAGTAAAGGAGAAAAGGGAACCCATCTGTGGATGTTAGAGGTCTGACCATTTCTTATGCAGCCTCTGTTGCCTTAAAGAAAACTTAAAACACATTAATGATAAAATACATTATTAGCCTATGAACTGTGAATCTACCAGGTCTGAAGTTGAAAATAAAGTATATAGTAGCCCCAAAATTCTGTATAAATTTTCCTCTGAAAGCCAATGTTTATGGGAAAAGTTTAAGGTAACCAAAATCTTCATGCCTCATGTTACATGTGAAACATCAATATAATATTTTTAAGGGAAATAAGGGTAATTCAATGGACCACATCATTTAGGTAATAGGTGCAATAAAGAAAAAAAAAGTAACTCTAAGTGTAACGATATCTAACAAATGTGTCATTTGGTGGATTTGAACTCAAAGCATGTAAAATAATGGAAAGAACTGAAGTTGGCTCTCAAACATCTTTGTAGTTGACAGATCAAAGAGATCAAGTCAACCGGTGGACCTGAAAAATAAAGCATCAAGATGCCAAGGTACAACTGACTGTAAAAGACAGCAGTTACTTACTGGACACCTTCAGAAGAGGAAAGTAGAACTTAAGTCAAATGATTGAATGGAAGTTCAGTAAGGAATGAAAACAAAGGATGAAGTAATAATGGCCAAAGTACAGAGCAAATACCTAAATTGTTATGCATGACAATGAATTTGGTTTTTATAATACAATACGTAACAACATATTATGTTTTCAATTAAGCATGGGGTGGGTTTTTTTTGTGGGATTTTTTTGGGGGGGAGGAGGTCTATTCTGGGAGACTATACATTTTGTTGTAACATATCCATTGTGTTTTTGGGACATTAAAAGCCAAAGGAAACTTTGTTTTGATATTTGGCCTCCAGTTTAAAAAGTTCTGCAGTAATCTCCAGCAGATTATCCATGTGGTATATGTTCACCATACTTCAGGTTTTATGTCTGTAGTTGAATTTCTATTATCTTTCAAATCACCAGTTAAAAGACCTAATCTGTGAGCAGAAATAGTTTAAGATTCTCCTGTGAAGCTGTGACCACGGTCATGCTGTAGATGGAGGGGACATGTAAATCCCTTGAATTGTGTTTAAACTGCTGTTTCTACTCTTCTCTCTGCTACTTTGAACCCTTTCTTCTCAGGAGAAAGCTCAGTCTGACACATCCTCTCCATTCATGCCTTTTAAAAGGGGAACGCTGAAACCAGGTAAGTGAAAAATATTGTCAGTACAATATTTTGGGGGGAAGGCAGGGGGGGAAATAGAGTAGTAATGTAACTATTTTTCTGATGCCTTTCTGGCCAGTGTGCAAGAGAAAGAGGCTCTCAAAGGGTATGCCTGCAATCAGATCCCTGCTCTTCTCATCATGTTTCAGTGCTTCTGAAGTGCTCAGCTTTACAAGCATGACACCAACAAGTTGCTGTAAGAAGTTCCTGTGACCCACTCACTGCTGCTGACTGTATTTTGTGTTGTTATTCAAGCACCTCTGTGACACGCAATGTTTGAGTGTTGAGGCATATTGTGCAAATGAAATTTCAGTAACTCTGGGGTGAGTTGCTGGGAAGTGGCAGTTTTATACCCCATCCCTGTTCCTCGACAGCCCTGCAAGAAATCCAACTATGGGTTAGGCATGTGGCTCCTCACACGTACAGCAGGGCAGAGCTACCCTAATCCAGCCATGGGGGCTCATGGGCCATGGGGATGGAGCTCAGGGCGTGAGAAGAGAAAGCCGGAGCCGGGTTTGACCAGCCAGGAGAAGAGAGGAGGGGCGGCGGGGGGTACCCGGCTGCTATTTCCAGACACCTAAAGGGGGGTTCCAGGGAAGGAAGGCAGAGCCAGGCTCCTCGCAGCAAAAGCATAAGAGGCCACGGGCCCCAGTCGCCGCAAGAGAGATCCCAGACGGCGCCCTCCATCCCAGGCTGCCCGCTCGGGACTGCGGGAACCAGGTATGCAGCAGGCACAGTCCTGGGCGCTGACTGTCCAAGGATGCCCAGTCTTGGGGTGGTACCCTCGGGGGCTCGGGGTGCTGCCGGCAAGGGCTGAGCAGAGGTAGCCGGCTTGGCTGCCCTGGAGGCGAGCTCTTCTGACTGTCCATCCTTTTTTGTTTTTTATATATATATACCCACACAACTTTTTTTTTTTTTTTTTTTTTCCTTTTTTAGTTGGTGGGTTGAAGGTTTTGAGTTGGGGGTGAGGTTGGTCTGTTGGTTTGTTGGTCTTAAGTCATCTTTTTTGCATTTGAAGCAGTTGTGGAGGGGCCGGTCCGGCTGACTTAAGGGGATGTGTGGTTCGCTGGGGGCTCACGCTGCGGTTCGATGCGCTGCCGGAGCTGGCAGGCTGGCAGCCCAGGAGGGGCTTGCGAGCGGCTCTTTAAAGCCTGGGATTTCGAGCGCTGCTCGGGATGAGTCGCAGCTCGGCAGCCCTGCACAGAGCGGATGTGCGGAGGGAAGGGAAATGCTTTCGGCTGAACCCAAAGAGTACGTGCCAGGAGGAAGGCTTTAGAAAGTGGGAGCTGGGCATGGGGAAGGGAAGGGAGCGTTTCTCTTTGTTTTCTAATTAATTGCTTCTCCTTTAAAAGGAAAATTTCATTGTTTTGATGTAATGAATCATTTGCGTGTGTGTGTGCGTGTGCGTGCATCTGACCCAGTTCTCCCCAAAGGGGAATGTGTTTTCTTTATGCTGTTTAGATTTTTAGGATCAGTGTGGAGTTTTGTCTGATGGGAAAACGGGTTATACAGAGGAGGATGTAGCAGGAGGTTGTTTATGATGGTATTTGTTGCAACATCAACCTCCAGCTGATTAAACTTTATCGTGATCTGGTCAATAATAGAAAGAAAGTTTTGATGAAAAAGGATATATAGATGAAGTCCTAAAGCAGATTTCAGACCTGTTACCCTTTTGTGGTGCTGATTAATGTAATGCAAAGTGACCTAAATGAAGTGCTGTAGGAAGGCTTGTCAACTGTTTATACATTTAGCTGGGATTATTTGAAAACATTTATAAAGAAAAGAGGATTTTTCTTGTGCCTTATAAATTAGATATAATGATTTGGGGCAAAGGCTGAGATAGGTCAGCAAACTAAACATGAAGAATTTTTGTACCTCTGTCCTCATACAACCCTGTCCCTGTATACCCTGACCTTATACCATTACAATATTTTTGTAGAGATTTTTAGAACAGAACATTTACTGCTGAATCTTTGATAAATTGCCTGGACTTAATTTTTTTAGCCAGCCCAGCCCTAGCATTCAAAGAATTCTACCAAGAATATCTGTTTCTTTTTCTAGTCTGGGGAGTGGAAGAGAAAAGGTTACGGGAGAAACTTCAGCTTGAGAGGGAAACTATGGATGTTGTCTCATTGTGACAGGTCATTGTCCTGGAGTAAGTTGGAAAAAAGGTGGGCAAGCTTTTTATAGAGTCCTTTCAAGTAGTAAATAAATGGCAAGTGAACAGAAGGTTGAGCATGTAACTCATAACTCCAAATTATTAACTGTCCTGAAAGTGTTCTGGCACTGCTGAAGGTCTTTGCTTTTCATTAGTTAAGAATGTCCTGTGTTACCAGTGCCCTGGGGGTCCAATCTGTAGAGAGAGGGTGCCTGTTGAAGATGGTCTGCTTAACCCAACAGTCCTTGGCTAAGCAGAGTTGGAAGCAGAAGTCATTGCACACTCCAGATTGGGCCCAGAGTAGAGATGTCTGCATATTGTTGCAGGTGATTACATGAGGCTGGTAGCACTCCTGAACCACCAGAGCATGATGAAGTGATGTTACTAAATGAGAAGATTCAGCCTTGGGTATCAAGGTACCCAGGAGTTTTTCAAAGTTATGCAAACTTACTGAGAAATGTGACGTTGCAAGACATTGCAGGGGCAATACAAGTCAAGCTCTCTGAGCTCTGAAAAGTAGGAAATCTTAGTATCCAGGTACAAGTGAATTGAAGCAGTTACTCGTAATGCTGCTGAGAAGCAACCATTAGGCTGACTTGCACAGACTTGATTGCACTCTACTAAAGCATTCAATAATATGGCCTCTAGAGACCTTTTTTATATGAATTCTGTAACAAGGACAGTCACTCTAGGAAATGTTGGAACAAAAAGATAGTGTTTGAACTTCACATGCAGCTTTAGTAGACACTGGGACTTGAGAGTATGCTTAGCAAGTAGATAACTAAGCAGTCAGAAATGCCACTACTGATGGTAGTCACTAGTTCAAAGTGTGATGTGACACATGCAAAATGCATAGCATGGCTCAGGGATGCAGACTTGGGCTGCTGTGCAGCTGGAGCACTACCACTACGTACACCTTCGGACAACCTGTTGCAGTGGGGTCTGAGCTTGAAGTTACCGGCTGTCCTGCTAAGAGCAGCCCAGGGAAAGGGAATGGTACCAGCAGCTTTGTCTGACAGCATTTGCAAGGTTGTAACATACCCTAAGGAGAGATTCCAAGAAATAGGGAGATGGACTTTTGTGATATTTGCTGAGCAAATGGGCAGAGCATTGTGAGAGGCTGCTGCGTTTTATGGACAAGGCAGACCAGAAGGGTTTAATAAAGGATGCAGACCAGAGGACTTGAATGCCAGGTGTGAATATGTGCCTGATACCTCTGGACTGATTGCCATTAGCACAGCTGTGCTGCCAGTGAAATGGCTGACTAGGTGAAACCAAGCCCTTCCTGACTGGATGATGAAATGGTCAGTGTTTCAATAGCTTCAGCTAATCTAGAGCTAATAGAGCAATAGGAAGGAGCATGCTTTCTTTACTCCTTAAGATAGCAATGCCTAAAAAAGGACTTGATCTCAAGTGAGAAGGAAATGTATTTGGGTTTTAATTATAAAAAGAACAAAAGACTTCCACTGAACTTTCTGCAACAAGTAACTTTAGTATTCAATAAAATACTTAATTTTTGTTGAGAAAGAAAAAGTATGCACAGTTAGTTTCTTATGTACCTGATTTCTTTTGCTACAATTTCTATACTGAAACTTGTGCTAATACTCAAATAATGTAGTTGACTTTACTATGTAGAGGGAAAGGGGGAGCATGGCTTAGAAATGTGCAGTGTTGGGCTCATCATGCCATTGCTGTCATAAGAGGCCCCTCCCTCCATGGCGTAGCAGAGACCATTGTATAGAAGCTGAGTGGTAGCAAATGAAGGTTAGCAGTGACCTCAAGAGCACCAAGGAGTCCCTGGATTTATGCTGGTATTTTGGAAAACTGTGTTGGCCCTGCTATAGGTAAGTGCCAGTCAGCTACTTCTCAAGCAGCTCATGAGGGAAGGCAGTTTGACTCAAGTGCTGGAGGGCTGCAAGAATCTGTAGTATTTGCTGTCGCTCCTCCACAGCACAGGAGCTAGTAGTCTGCTGATGGTGTCCTGGATCATGTTTCAAGACCCTTAAGTAATCCTTTTGTAATAGAATTATTTTGTGTTCAGAGTTAATTACGGTGAAATTGCTTTGCACCCTGTTATTAGCTCAGTGTTTAGTGCTTGATCACAAGAAAACTAGCTATAAACTTTTGCTAAAGCTCAATGCATACTTGCAACTAATGCTAACTATCTGCATTCAGTGGACTTTTACTTGTGGAGCAAACTTAAATGAGTGTCTTTCTTACCCCCATGGCTGTTCTGAGCAGATTGTTCCCTCACCCATTTTTCCACTGAGATTTGTTCTTTAACGTGATGCTTTTCTGGAGCTGGGTGGGCAGAGGAAGGTCCAGTGTGAACTCAAATCTAGTATGGACATGACTTAAGACTGACACAGTGCTTTGTTAGACTTACTTTTGTTTGTTTTGTGAGATTCTTTGGTGCATGTTACTTTGTTGACTTGCTTATATGCTTTTAAAAATAAAGGTTTTGTAAAATGACACATTAGTTCTTAATTCAGAAAAAGAAGCTGCCTTGTGTTGAGATTTTCTTTTCTGGTATCAATATGGCTCCAAGCTGATGTTGCAGAGGCAATATAGGAGTTGCTTCAAATCCATGGCATATCTGAAGATTGTGGTGAGGGTGAGAGGAAGTTGGTGTTTACTAATACAGATGTGGTAAAACTTTTGTTAGCTTTGTAGAGTCTTGAAAAGTGGTCTGTAGAATTAAAACGAGGGACCATATTAAAGCATCATCCCTATTTTCAGCGTGCTACACAGAGCAGTAGAGAGAAGCCCCTTCATTGCTGTATCGAAGTTGTCTTAATGCATCCCCAAAACCAAGTTTAGATAATTGTTTTTTTGTGAGATACTGTTTCTTCTTCCAAGATGACAACTGCTGGGAGATAATTAGATTTTCTGAGAGAGACAGAAGTTACTTTTACTATACGCACCTATTCCTGCCGAATGTGTCAATGCACTCTTCATTAGTTTAGTGTTTTGGAAATCTGGGAGTATTTTGATTGCTGTAATGTCTAATCGTGCTCGTATTGGCGTTTCTTATTAGTGTGTGAATGTTTCTTCAACCTTTGAAATGTCTGCAGTACAGCAGCAGACTTGTAATGATAAATGGAGCTGCTGGTGTCACTTGTTCATTTGCTGTTGGTCACCGTTCTTTTAGCAATGATAAATCCACAAGGAATTCATAAATGCTTCACTCTCCATGTGACTAGAGAAGCAATGACCTCCTTCCTGGATAAGAGTTTGTTTTACTCTTGTTTTAGAGAGTTAAGTGAAGTCGTGCGAGTGCCAAATGGTTTCATTTGGCAATAAAGGCTTGCTTTTTGCTGCAGACATGGTGGGTCATCTTGAATGTATTTCACGCAATAATTTCTTTTTCTTCCCAATCATCTCTTTTATCTTCATTACCTGTGGCAGCTGGTGTTTTATTCTCAAGTGAGCACTTAAAATATCTAGTGAGAATCTGTCAGACGAAAATGCATTGGGCCATTGGACTAAACAGTGTATTGGTCATCCGGTTACATTTCCTAAAATGTAAAATATTTCAAAGCCAGATTTTCATGATACTTATGCACCTAGCAGTGCAGATAAACATCAAAGAGTATTTTCAACACCACAGGAGAATAGGTATTTTGCCACCAGTGCAATCAGTGGAGGTGGAGTGTCTAAAACCTCTGCAAATTGTTCTTTTTGTGCAGGATTTAAAGCCACAGTAGGAAAAAGGGTTACAAGTGAAGTGAAGCACTTAACTGCAGCCTTTCTATCCAAGAAATACTCTGTGTAGAGATTATTAATTGAAATTAGTTTACAGTCTTTGAGTGCATACACACATTTCGGTTCACTTGGTTCTTGATGTCGTCCCCAGTTCCCTGTGAAAGTACAACAAGGGAGGTAGGAAGTTTTTCGATTTACTTAGACAGAATACCTATCCTCAAGCAATTGAGATAATATTTAATTTCATTTATGACTTAAACCCTTATTTTTTAACTGTTTGTTTTGGAGATTTTATTGCTGGCATAATGGAGTATTTTAGGTGGGAAGGTTGGTTGTGAAGTCCCACCGCCTGTTCCAAGCAGGACTGACTTCAATATTTTGAAATCCTCTATGGATGAAGATTGTGCAGCCCTTCTTGGGTCTCTGTTTCTGTACTTGACAAATCTCACTGAACACCTCGCCTGCTGCAATTTGTGTGTGTTACCTCTGATTCCCTGTGCCCCTCTGGGAAGAGTCTGACTCTGCCTTCTGCATACCCCTGCTTCCATGCATAGAGGAATACTAAACAGAAGCAAGCAGATATTATGAAATAATCCTCAGTTTAGAGTGATCAGACATTTCTTTGTCTAAACAAAAACTGAACACTACAGTGTTTATACTAATATCCCAGGTGTGTTTGAAGTTAGCAAATTGAGAATGTTCCCTTGTTGTATTCCCCATGTTCTTCCCCTAAAAGCATCTGTTACCAGACACTGTCAGGTGAAAGACACAAGAGATGGTGTGCCTCTGATCTGACTACTTTTAGCAGTTTTCATGTTCCAAAATGTACATGATGGAATGATGCAAATGGCATCAAAGTGTTGTGTTGCCCTCCGTCCCCACCCTACCACCTGGGACCGAAATTTCTTGTTAAAATATGACAATTACCCTAGTTGAAGAATGTCTCCGGTTTCAAGCCTTCAGTTAAGAATATTTCCTGCAGAAGAAAAAGCAGTTGGTTTATAAATAGTGAAAGGTAGAGAGCAAAGTGGGCTGTAGTAAATCTGCAGTTCTTTATGCTCAGCTAGTAAAAACTGTCAACAAAATTTACTGTAATGTAGTTAAAGAAGGAAGTGTAATTCTACTATTATCATTTGTGCTTTCTTCATCTTTCACTACACTTCTTCACAGCTGGCAGAATAAATATAGAGGGAATCCAGCAGTAACAAAATGACAATTGATGAAAATTACTAGCTGTATGTATTTTCAAAAGTAGCATTAGAAATACTATATAAGATTAGTATAAGTTATTAACATGTTGTTTTAATTGATTTATTTTTAATCACCCTTTGAAAAGCTAATGTCTACTGATGGGGGTTTTTTCCACAGTCCTTAAAAATAAGTGTATGTTTTCATGGTATGTATTTAAAATGCAGGGCCCTCAGAGCAGTTTCCACACACAGATCTTCTGGCAGCAGGTTAGTGGGTCTCCCCAAGAAGATGAACAGTGGAGTGAAAAGACTACTAACATTTAGAGCAGGTGCATAAAGCTAAAGGTGGCTAGTGAAGGATTTGCTTTCAGGGATCAACAGTCAGGAAGAAATTTATTTTTTTTTAAATAAAATATAAAAGTCTATCTGTCTAGAAGCCAGAATATATGTTCAAATCTTTGAAACCTCAGAGCAGAGCTCAAAAACCACTGGCAGACATCAGAATTTCAATTGGGTTGCCAGCATCTGTGGACAGACAGAGACATTTCTTCATGTGCTTCTGTTAAATGCACTGACACGTGAGCATCACTCAGCAGCTGAGCTCTCACTGCTGCTCGACCTGAAGCCTGGGGCTGACAGAGTGGGAGAAGGCTTGGTTGGGACAGGTGTTGGATGCTATGGCAGTGTGCTATCATCAGCAAACAGTGGCAGCCGATGCAATGGCTTTTGATGTGTGGTGGGCAGGCTGGAGCAGGAGCATCCTGGTCGGAGACATCCATGGCTAGTGAAATGGGAGCAGGAATAGTCTGTCAGCCTGGGATGAGTAAAACAGACCAGGATGAGCTATAGGAGCTCAAAGGAGGCGGAGAAGGGAGAGCAGCTCAGGTGAAGAGCGCACATTATCCCCAAGGGTTAGAGTGCCAATGAGTTCAAAACACCTTTGCCACCGAGTGGCAAACACAGAATAACAAGATTTCTTTTTTTAGGTGAACTTTGTGTAACTGTTAAAGAACTACATTAAGCAGTAGGATACTCAGAGGGAGAAGAATAACCTATGAAATATGATACATAATAAGATTAAAACAAATATTTAATGTAGCAAATCCCTGAAGACTGCAAAATTTCTTACATTGAAGGAATTAACTACTATACCATGTTTTGACCACCATCATGTTTTTTTCTCTAACATGCTCTAAGGCTCTAAAATAACATATCCTGAGATTTCTGCCTTCTGCTTTGTTGTTGCTCTGTGCTAACAGTCATGTGTTCCCTCATGGCCGAATAAATATGCACTGAACTGTGATAGTCCAGCTAATTTTGATGCAGTGTCAGCATTGATTAGATGTGTTCAGTGTGCTGCCTGCCTAAGCGTGCATAGCTTGTGTTGTAATTTGGGGTGCATTTGGACACAGCATCAGATAATTTTGACAGCATTTATGGCCAAGGGGACAATATGGTGAGTGTCTCAGGGGTCACATTATAGAACTGCCTGTCCTGGCATGCAAGCTTTTGCGAGATCATAAGGGAAAGTTGGACTGAGCTCTCAACTCAATTGAGTATTAACAACTTCTGGTAGTGGGTTTCTATTTGCACATTTTTCAAAAATTCTTAATTCATGGGTGAATTTGGTTCTTTTGGGTTTCGGGCTAGAACTGGATATGCTTAAATAGAACATAAAATTTCTGCAGGGGAAAATGTTATGAAGACCTGTCTAATGCTACCTGCCTGGATTATGCAAGTACACTAGTACTGGAAAAGAAATGCTCTCAGGAAAAATGCCTTTGGTATCTTGCTTTAAAATTTTCAGGTCTTGAAATCAAAGTCCATTGCTTCAAGATTTGATTATAGTAACTTGGATTCAGGAAGGGAGAAAAAAAAATAAGTGTGCTAGCTACTTGCCAGTGCTTCCCCACAAAAAACAAGGGAGAGAGTGTTATCCTCCCAAGGCTGGGTTGTGCAGGCACGCTCTGTAGAATAAGTTGTAGAACTTTGAGTAAGGTGTCGTGTTTGTTAAGCTCTGTCCAAGCCATGCAGAGATAGGGCTCAAGCTGGAACATGAGCCAGGTTTTTTTTCAGGTGGGCTGATATTTGTTCTTGGGGGTTACTTTTGGTGTTTTGTACTGTGAGAAGCAAATGCGCCTGTTTTCACTGATTTCAGTGGTGTGGCTGAAGATGTACATAAAAAGCAATGGCTCTTTGCTTTCCAGAATAGACTTTACATTTTAAGGTTCTTTTAGTAAATATTCAGAGATATGAAAACATGCCTTTAGACAGCTTTATAACTAGCAGACAGATATCAAAACTTAAATTACGTTCACTTTGATTATTTACTTCTGATTGCTGTATTATTCCCATGTGCATGATTTTAATACAATGTCTTATTAATTATAAAATATATTAATTATTAATATCCCTTGCTTAAATTGACTTTTTGGTCTGGTCATACCTGAGTATGCCTACATTGTTGAGTATCTCTCTGGTTTATTCTCATGGTATTGAGAAAGTGATGAGATTTTGATGGATTTCTCTTTGGTTTGTTTTTGGTTTTTTTGGTTTTGGGTGTTTTTGAGGTTTTTCTACTCTCCCCAGCCACATGTCATTAGATTGCTTGCAAGAAGTTTAAGTACAGATATCAAGGGCCTGAAAGAAAGCATCTTGTCAAAGCTGTGCTAAACATGAGGTCTTAATGATACATACCCCAAATTGGTATCGAAGTCAAATATTAAATGCTTTTTTCAATTGGCTATTCATTTCAGTAACAGCCTAGAATTGCTGGAATGGAGTTAACTAGATAAAAATTTTATTGTAGAAAAAAAATTCTCAAGGTTTTTCCACAAATTTATGACCTCAATCTGCATGAACACGTGCCCAGATCTGGAGTAGATGGCTGATTTTGGTATCCATCTGGCTTTGCTATTTGTCCTCTTGCGCACAGCACTGGCAGTTCCTGTTCTCCTTTGTCACTTTTGGGTGGACTGCATTAAATTCACAGGTCTGTTTGCTAAAACAATTTTCATTTTGATTAAATGCACGCTATAAATATGTGTTCGAATGCTTCTTGCCTTGGCATGTGAACTGATTGGAACAAGCTGTGGAAGAAGGCTGTCACCCAAAGACTGACAAGAAAAGTAACTTTTCCACATGTGGATGATCACAGTTTAACTTGATTTTCTGAGGACCAAATTGATCTGAACTTACTGTGTGGTGTTGAAAGGCAATACTGTTAACCAGAACATGCATAGTTGTTTTGGTTTGGGATTTTTTTAGTAACCAAATATATCAAAAATATTTTCCACAAGTCTTCATTTAAAATACATGATCTGTTGAAAAAATTTGATAATCACTAGCTCTGCTATACTCACCACATAGCAACGACCTTCTGTTTGCTGCTTCAAGAGTCCCTAAGTACAAGCTATTCATAGGTACAAGATATTCATTAAGCCCCAAATTTTGTTGCAGTTTCAAACCAGATGGTGCTCCCTGCTGAAATTGCCTTTATATGGACTATCAGTGAAATTACCAGGAATTTGGCAAGTACTATCTGGTAGCTGGCACACGTGGATTGCTCCTATCTCATCATACATAAGTATTGTCTACTGTTTTTCTTTAAACATTTTAGGTGTACCTTATAAACAAGGTTTTTTTGTACAGTAAATCAAACTTCTGTGTTGTGAATCCATGTAGCAGTTCAACACAGGGAGGCTGCTATGCTCTTGATTCATTCCTTGTTAGTGCCCATTAATCCCCCCTGTAAGCAAGCCCTTGCTTACGCTCATTTAATTGTAAATCATTTCCACAAGATGAGCTTGCTGCCACGAACAAAATCAGAGTGTAAATAAAGCTTTAGGTAAACTTACATTGACCTAATGCAAATCATACAACCATTTCTAAATTCAGTCCATTATTTTCTACCCCTACCCACTGAAGGGGACCTGCCCTTGCCCTCCTTTTTTAACAACAATTTTTTCTTTTCTGCATTGCAATCTTTACTAATCTTACCAGCTGAAAAGCAGAAACAGACAAATCTAATTATTTTGACATCATTTTATCACTAAAAATCAGCTTACAAAATCTTTCATGGAATAATTTTCCTCATCTGTCAAGTTTTCCATCTTTATTTTTTGAGAAATAGAACAAGTTTCTTTTTATATCTGGTGCCTGTTTCCTTTGCCAGATAGTTAAGGGACAACTGTTAATTTTTTACCCTCCATTTCTCTGCAGAGCTGATAGTTTCTCTGCCAGAAAAGCCCTCCAAGCAGCCTCATAGTGACAACATTTTAATGTTGTAGTCACTTGGTATTTAAGGGTAAGGCCACATGATGGTTTATGTGAGTTGGCAGGTCCAGCATCTCGTGGATTTGTAACGCAAGTGATTGTAGCACTAATTCAGAAGGAGACAAAGCGAGCACAGGGTCAGCAAGGATGCCCAAAGCTGGCCCTGCTGCAATTACTGGCATCTTAATGGGCTGCTTGTTTATGTTTGTATTTTTGAGTTAAATAATCAGATCGTTCTGGATGGTGCCTTTTAAATCTTCATTTAGGAAATGGATGTGTCTTCAGCAGAGTGCTTGGGATTCTGTCCCAGGACCACAAACGGATGGAGGCAAAGCCAGTCTGGGGGAAAAATGAATTGGTGAACACATCTCACATGAACATTTGAAAACTCACTTCATCCATTAAATATTCAATGCATCCATTGAATAAAATGTAATGCCTTCCTTCATTATCATTTTGTTAAATCACATCATTAAAGGGGAGGAGGAAGACTGTGGCTTATACAGAACAGGCTGTCCATTCTGTGTTACGTGGCTTTGCGGACACTGAGCACCCATGAACACAAGTGATTGAGACCGACACAATCGATGTCACCCATACATTACCATGGCAGTGTGAAACAGATGAAGCTGGGGGAACATCTCCCAACATGTCCTTTAACTTTTAATTTTTTCAATTGCATTCTCAAGCTGTCTAAGTTTGCTGTGGATAAAAAGAAAATGATCAGTGTAATATATAAGGTCGAAGTAAAACAGCACAGTGTGCTCTAGCAGTTAGACACTGGTGGTATGCGATAGGTTCAGAATTTGTGTGTTGCTAAGTCTAAAAGGCAGGACTTTTGCCCAGTACAAACTAATTTTTTGCTGATTCATGGCAGTTGTCATTGGCCATACATCCCTTTGGTGCTAAAAGAGGCTAATATATACATAACTCAGTAAGACTCATCAATGTCTATAGTGGACACAACCTGCTGTATTTAGCTGCTGTCCTGCTTTTCAAGTTATCTGGAAAGATTTGTAATAGTTATTTGGGTTTTCCTGGGTTAAAAAGACTCATAGAAACTTGGATTATTCTCCTGTAATTTAATTTTATTCCTATTACTTGTGAGAAACTAAAAGTACAATAAAGCGTATAGAATAGTAGGAGCTTTGGAGAATATCTGCAAAAAAAAAAAAAAAACAGCTTATGATTAGAGCCGGTCACCGAGCTTGGAATTTCTTTTTCATATTTCTAGTCATCATCTTCATACAGTAAAGTATTTACACTAACAAGCATTTCACTTGTTAGACAAAATAGCCTAAAGGCCAGCTTTTCAGGGGTGACGCTGCAGGAAAAGAGAAAAGCGTAAATTTAGTGAATATCTTGAAGCCTTGATGATACTGCTACTTGTCTCCAGCTGGGTGTTATTCTATATTGAGAATGGGTCTGCATTAGAAAAGCAGCATTTTTTCAACAGAGTAGGTTTTAAATTATCAACCTTAAGAGTATTTATATCTTTATTCTGGAAGTTTTCTATTGTGAAATTATGCCAAATTCATGAAATATGTTGTGTGAGTAAAGTGAGGTATCAAGTCTCCTTGATTAGCCTATAGCTATTTGTACTGGTTTAGCCTGATTTATTTAGAAAATTTCCACTAGTTTAATGAAATAATTTTTTTTTATCAAAGTTGAGGTTTTGTCTTGAAATATATATGTACACACACAGAGACATGCACATTTGTCTTCAGATTCAAATTACAGCATTATAAATGGGTTTTGGTCTTTATCAGCTTGCCATATTTCATACAGCTGGAAGCCTGCCACATCCTGCTGTCTTGGGCTAACACTGACAGAGTGAGTGAGTAGCTGTCTTTCCATTCAGATCTGAAAGTTATTCTTACTGCTATTAACACTGCAGCAAAAGTGGCCATGGTATTTTATGGACTCCCCTGAAGGCAAGATCCAAAGCCTGTGTAATCTAAACATCCTTCACTTTAGCTTCTCACTGAGATTGAAGGCTCTGTGTAATCCCTAGTCTTTATTGCCTTCCAAATTCCACTCTCTAAACATCAATATATTTCATCCAGTATTGCCAGCAAACTGTAAGCTGAGTTTATAAATGTGTCACGTGAGACATTTTTCAGCTTTTGACACAGCTCACCACCCGTAAATGAATAAATGAGGCCAAAATGTCCAAGTCAGCTTCTCTTCAGCAGAGAGATAAGGCAAGGCACCTTTGGGTGTGAAATTCATAGTCCATTTCTCAAATGAATTTCTGCAACAGGGAGTTCCCATATGTCAGAGCAAAGCCTAATGCGTATGACAGGCAAGTACTACTTGCCCTGAATTACATTTATATAATACTCCTCCATGTATAAACCTCTGTATAGGGGCAAATCCTTTGCATGCCTAACGATAAGCTGGAAAGGAAGCAAAAAAGGATCCTTTTCCTTTCTCCCCAGTTTAGCCTCTGGTATGCATTGCCAGAAATGAGGCAGGGTTGCGATTTAGCGCACGCACACCACTAAGAAGATTGGGTTTGAGAGAAGAGAAAATGAGTTTAGCGGGGTTAATTTGCATGCCCCCTCAGCCTTGCTCCGAAAGCATGGTCCTGGCTCTGCCTGGTGCCACCAAACAGCCATGACTGCATTCCTCACTGGGTCACCTCACCAGGCACTGCCTGCCCTTACACTACCTCTTTTTCAAGGGTAAATGCTACACACTGTGTCATTTTTTTATTGCTGCCTAACCACTGAAAATAAGTCCCAGACTGCTGGTACAACCAACACCAGCAGCTGCTCTCTTCTATTTCTTTCTTCTTTTACCAGCAATGGGATCTTTGGTGGAGTGCCATGTTGGCGGCAGCCATCCTATCATGGGTAGAGTCTGTCAGACGACTGAGAAGGCTTGGAAGCAGCTTCCTGCTTTGGCGCCATAGCTTTTGTACCATTTACTACATCACTTCAGTCCCGGGAGCCTTGCTGTCAGCATTTCCACCTCAGACTTGCCACTTTGTGGATACTCAGGGTGTGCAATGCATTTCACTATGCCCTCCCTATTGCCTGATGCAACCACCCCAAGGAGTGCCCCAGAAGGGTCACAGAGTTGAGGACATAATCCAAACAGCTATGTACAAGGAGGGAGCTGGAGTGTGTGCTCTTCACAGAAAAGTGAGGAATACAAGCCAGAAAAGAGAAGCAGCAGTATGGAAGATTTAAGAGCTAGCAACGGACGGGGGGACAGGCAGGGAGGAGGGGAATGCTGGGAGAAGTGGCTGTTCTCATAATTTTAAAAATTGCTGCTTAAATATTACCAGTGGGACAATAGTCATCATCCTGAACCTGTTCTGTCACCCAGCTGCTCTCCCAGAGGCCAAAATCAGGCTTATTCCACACCCGGCAGGTTGGTGAGCTGCAACAGAGAAGCGGGTCCCCTGCTGTGACAAGGTGCCGCACCTTTGACTAAGCTGTCCAGATCTGACCACGGCTGTGAGGCTTAGCTGCCTTTGACTTGGTAAATAAGAATCTTCATGAGGCAATTGTGGCTCTTCTCGATGATAATGCTAATGAGAGCTGAGTGGATTGGCTGTAGGCTGCCTTGCTGCTGAATTTAGCCAGTGATAAATCTGAATTTGATTTTTCTTTTTTTTTTTTTTTATACAGAGAGAGTTTATTCATGTGCTGGAGATACAGGGCAGTAAGAGAGTTGTCGAGACTATTTAATATATTTATTCATACACAGGCAATGTTGCTGCTACTGTATTACCTCTTGTCTCCTACCTTTTCCATGAGGAACTCCGAGGTTTTGCAGCACTGTAAGACAGTGAATGGTGAGCCTGGGGAGACCCAGGGAATTTAATGTTTGTAAGTGTGGGATTTTATATCATTGCTCCTAATAAAGCCAAAGTGTGACAGGCTATTCCTTGCTGTCAGCTAGTTCTGTGCCCCAAAGTGAGGCAGTTATCCAGGGCAAGTCTTATCCTAGTGCTTCTTTGCCTTTTTTCATATCATCATCATAATTTCCTTAGTTGTCTTTTCTAATCTGCTTTCCCTGTTGCTCTTTTCTTAAAATAATTATCTACTGTCAAAGTAATAAGAGTTTCTTGATAGAAACTTGATTACAGGGGATCTGAAAAGAACTCAGAGGTGTGTATTTGATTTGCATGAACTGTGGAAGTGAATGCTCTGCCTTCTTTCAACAGCCTGAGCATGTGTTCCCTGGAATAAGTGTCCCAGATGTGCTAAGCTTTCCCTTTTCTCTGTTTTCCATTCAGGGTCTGAACATGAGTACCCACCCACACACTGTGACCAAGGCAGAGATCCCCGCCCACGTTCTTTACACTGTAGGAACTTGTGTGCTCATTATTGGCTCCATTGGCATCATCGGAAACCTCCTAGTTCTGTACGCATTTTACAGGTACAAAACCCCCTTTTGTGGTTAACCTGACTAGTTTTGAGGTTCAAATGTGCCCAAGTGCAGATTTCTGCATTGGTTTCCTCTTGAATTAAATCCCCAAGCAGAAGCTGATGGCAACAAACTGGGGAGGGGGAGCTGAGGGAAGGTAACCCTAGGTGCATGCACGCATCCATGTGCATCACTGATAAGCTCAGTGTAAATTCTTCATATTTTAGGGAATCAAAGAAAATGAGAAAATAAATACCTTGTTCTATAAACAGATCCAATTTAAAGTTTAAAGAATGGTATGGTTCAATCCTTTCAATGATGGAAACCACAGTCTCCCTTTTGCAGACTTTTTTACTTACCCTGTAGTAGTTGCAGAAATTCTTGACAAACACACTCCTTCCAGCAGCCCAGATGTCCTGGAAGGACCCAGAAATCCATGTCCTACATGAAATAAGCTCATGCCACCACTGTATTCGCTGCTTCAGGCAAATCACAGGATTTCTGTCAGCTTGTGTGCTCTCTTGGCAGAGTAATAGACAGCCACAGTTACTGCAACGAGGGTATGCAAAAATCTCATGGGAAAAAAATTAGCTGCTCTCTGTCTCACACTGTGATGCTCGATTTCAAAACCCTCCTCGTTCACTGCTTGCTGTCCTTATGCAGGTTGATGGCCTTACAATGCTAGGGACGCCAGTGGGGTTATGAACAAAGCATAAGTTTTCTATTCTTAAATGTTTAAGACAAATAAATGATTATTTGAATAAATATTATGAATATGAATAAATATTATTTGGAATAACTGGCTTCTAATATGATTTAAAAGAGAAATTGAATTCCCTACAACAGTAGATACCTTCATGACTTTTAAATGCAATGCAAGCTCAGCAGTCTTCTTGAAATGTGTGTGTTTTAGCTGTTGTTGAAAAAAGCATTAAATTTTCAAAGTATGAAAATCTGCACAGGCAGATGAGCACCTGGGAAGGTGTGAACTCTCCACCCTCTCTCACCCAGTTGTTGCGGGCAGTTATGAGAGCCATGAATTTGTTAGCATTGAGATGGCTTTCTCTCTTTCAGTATTTGTTTATCATCATGAGGAAATAAATGTGTTAGCTGCAAATACTGATATTGCAAAGCACGTCAGAAAGGCCTCAGTTGTTCAGCTTCTTACACTGAAGGAGGCCTTTGGGGCAAAAGAAAGAGTTATTTCAAACTATTGAGAATTACTGCATGCAGGTTGCAAGAACAAAATTATTTATAAAATTCTGCCTCCTCCCTGTGTCTCATAGAGTGTGCTAAGTCACTTTTTTTAAATTATGTATACCTAACACTCTCAAAAGCCCTGAATTCAAACTTTAGGTATCAAAGCTCTTTACTTAACCGTACAACCAATACAGTGGTTCACATTGAGGGACTACTTGTTCAGTGCTACACCTTCTCATTTTATCTCTCAAAAGTGGCAGTTGAGATTTGGGTGGGCTGAACTCAGAAATTAATTTAACTTTCGTAGTTGGACACAGTATTTGATAAGAGCAACAAGGGCATATTTGACCGAACAACTCCAAGTACAAGTGAGAGACTCTTTATCCTGTTACCAGGATCTTTATTCCTCTCAGTCAGAGCCAATCTTGAATACCCACTGAAAGTTCCGAAGAGGTTGTAACTCCAGATATCCCTAGGAAGTGAGACTTTGTGAGGTGGTGAGATGTCGGGAAAGGAACTGGAAATGATGTTTGTTTCTTTGGATAAATTTTGCTTGCAGACTGTCTGCTTTCACAACCTTTGTTGTGGTGTTTAATGTTGCCTGTTCATCTGCAGCTGAGAGTTTTTGTTCTCTCTTAAGAGATGTATACAAGCAAAAGTACTTTTTCCAAATCTCTGTGCATGCTCTGTTTGTGCTGTAGTACTTTGCAAAGGGTTATTTATTTACTGGTAATGCTCTCCTATGAGGAAAGGCTGAGAGATAAAGTATCGGCAAAAGCAGATCCTTTGGCCCTGTAACCTGCTTCAGTTCCTGGTCACATGCAGTGCAAGTCACAGTCAGTATTACCGCACTCCTAGGGAACTACTCTATTCCTGAACAAATCCATATTTATCAAGATAGCAGAAACTCTTCTCATTTTGAAGAGGAAACAGTCCATTGTATCCCTCCTGCTCTTGTGAGTTATCGTTTTGAAATGACTACAGCTGTAGCTGCAGTAATTGGCTGATATGATTAGCCATTGATTCACTGTAAGTAACTATTGATTCCAACCTGGACAGTGTTTATGCTAGTAAACAAAGGTATAACTTTGATTTTTCACTTTGTCTGCTAAAAATCATGTATTTCTGATGTTTTTAAGCAACAAGAAGCTGAGGACACCCCAAAACTACTTTATAATGAATTTAGCTGCGAGTGACTTCCTGATGTCGGCTTCCCAGGCACCCATCTGCTTTGTCAACAGCCTGAGCAGAGAATGGATACTTGGAGATATAGGTACTTTTCCACACTAGTTCACAATTCACCAGCTCTACGCTGTCTGCAGCCTATTTTAGCCATAACAGTCTTGGCTTGTGCCATGGAGACAGCAGGGCAAATCTCTTGAGTTACAGCCCCAGTTCTTGACATCATCAGTCAACATGATGTCACGTGTTTTGTATTGTGAGTTTGATTCTTTTATCTTAGATATTTTGGAAAGGAAGGAGTCAACATCAACGTGTAATCGTGTTGCCCTTTAGTTTGTAAGATGTTTGTAAGCTGTAGATGCTGTGACTGAAAATAGGTAGAAAAATTTTAATAAGTTGAAAGGTGCCCTTCTGTATTAGTTTAAGGGGTAGTTACTACTTTTAGTTAGCAATGTATGTTGATATCCACTAGCATGCTTCTAGGAATCTCTTATTTAGTTAAGAGATTTAAATAATGATACTCAGTTGAGGGCTCTGCAAATTTAAGCTCCTTTCTTGCCAACTGTAATAAAGAAAATATTATGAATGCTCAAATTATAGCTGAAATGTGAGTACAGCAAGAACCTCAGAAGGCTTGATGCTCTGCTTGATCACATCTGCTCATCACATCATTGGGCAGAAATTTACACCAAGTAGTGGTTGTATAATGGCCAGAGACCATGTACTATTTAGCAGCACGGAAGGGACTCTTCTTTAGTTTGAGAATGCTTTCAGTCTTGCTCATCCCCTCACATAAAATCAGTGTAAATTATCATGCTGCCACAAATTAAACAATTGATTTGAGTTGAGTGGGATTTGGTCCTTAGTTGCAGGTTATTTATAAAGACTTCAGAAATCTGTTTCAAGGGTGAATCTGGTATTTTGACTGCCAGCCATTCCTGGTGGGCTCTTATCTATAACCACATGGGGCAGTGCAACATTTCACAAAATGCATGATCTTTTGACACAGGTTTCTGAACTAAGTTATGGGCAGTGTAACTCTACAAGTTTCATCGGTAGCGCAATGCCTGAATGCAGACAGCTTAAAAAAAATCTGTTTCATGTAAAAACGTCAGTTCTTTAAAAAAGTACCGCCATGAAAAACAGGAACTGGGGACGTTTTACAGCTGGTCTTTTAGTAATCAAATTTAAACATCATCTGTATTTTTAAGCCATGTAAACTAAAGTAATTTTTTGAAATACCCATCGGTCATTGGCAGACAGATGTCTGCTGCAGCCTGTTAAAATCAATATATTGGGCAACAGTCCAGGAAAATATAACTTTAATTAGATTGGATTTTCTTTGAGGCAGTTTTCCATTGACAAGAGGTTCCCAGTTGCAGCCTGCAGTGAAGTAGAACTTGTTAAATGCATTTCTTTTTTTTTTTTAATTGGTATTTGTGTTTTTCTCACAAGCATTAATAACTATAAAATTGTGAGGCTAAGAAAATTCTTCTAATGAGAGAGAAGTCCTGAGCTAGGAAAGAAATGAGAGGCTTATTATGATGCACTCTGAAAGGAAACATGCATCTTTTTAAGAAAACCCCTGACATTACCATTTCCTGCTTCAGGCTGCGACTTGTACGCTTTCTGCGGGGCGCTCTTCGGAATAACCTCAATGATGACTTTGTTGGCTATTTCTATTGACCGCTACCTTGTGATCACTAAGCCCCTGCAATCCATACAATGGACTTCAAAGAAACGCACCATGCAGGTCATCGCCATCGTGTGGCTCTACTCACTGGGATGGAGTGTGGCTCCCCTCTTCGGGTGGAGTATGTTGTCTGCTCTCCCTCTCTCTTGGCGTTCCTTGTGGGGTTTATTTTAGTCTTGGTCAGCGTATCAAAAAAAAGTTTTCTTGTAAGTTCTTGGTGGACACCTAGCCACCACACCTACTGCATTGCAGATACCCTCTTCCCCCCCTACCCCCAGGCTGTATTCAAGCTGAACAAATTGCAGATGGAGTGTTAGGTGTGTGTCTGAGAGTCCATCAGTCAGGGTCTCCTCTCTGTGTGTGCACTCACCTTCTCAGACCACACATACAGTATGGCCGGCACAGCTCTTGAAGGCTATGGATACAGTGCGGGGTCTATTTTAAGGGCTTAGTTGTTGGATCAGCAACTGTGCTAACTTTGGGTGTATGTGTGAATAATATATTCCGTGTCTTCCATAGGTTCCTATGTGCCTGAAGGCTTGATGATATCCTGTACGTGGGACTATGTAACCTACTCCCCTGCAAACAGAAGTTACACCATGATTTTATGCTGCTGTGTGTTTTTTATTCCCCTGATAATAATATTCCATTGCTATTTATCTATGTTCCTGGCCATAAGACGTACTGGCAGGTAAGCAATGTGGGTGAAAAAACTACATATCCCTTTTCTTGTATTAGAGGATTTTCTCACTTTCTTTGGCTGCAGAAAAATCTGAAAAAAAAAATTAATCTGAATTGAAATTAGAACTCCAGGGGCAGATCATTAGCAGCTGTAACAGGAGAAATTTTTTGCCATTTTAAAAACTGGAATGTATGTATGGATTTTTGAGCAGAAAAAAAAGTCTCTGCTGATTCTAATCTTACTCCAGTGTGTTAACTAATAGTACATCAGATTGATTGAGTTATTTGTATTTCAGATTTGCACTACAGGAAACCTGATCTTGGCCTATTCTAGCAGTTTTCAAACCCAAGCGATAATAAATAACATGTAGCAATGGGGGCATCATCTGCCTTTGAGCTGTTCTGTAAGCACAGCAGTCTTCATATTTTTTGACAGTTTCATTTAAGGCAGGCATCTCAGAAAACCTTGTGCTTTGCTCAAGCATTATAGCTACATATACAATATCTGACTATGTTTGTTAGGACTCTTTTTTTCCCCAAAAAAACTTTGGGTCTATATTTGAAATGAAAAATCAGCAGGTTGTTAGATCTGTAAAGTAACTTCATTCTGTCAGTTATTTTTCTCCTAATGAGCACGTGACTTATCTTTGGTCTGATTCAATACCAGCTGGTGTTGTGAGTCCTTCCTGCTGCTCTCAGTGTCAACAGTTCTGATGGCTTTTCACTGCACCTGCCTGCAGGCACTTGTAGAAGTCATTTGGCTACATATGGCTAAATTTTTTGGCCTTTGTCTTGTTTTTACTACACTTTGTGTGTGCATGTTTGACATCAAGCAAGGAACGCATCCTTCAAACAATGGTGTCTTGTACGCCTGTGAAGCACAGTGGACATAGGATTTTTCTATGCCTTTTGCTTACTTATACAGTAGATTACTTCTATGAGTTTAGATGACTAGAGGGATGGAGCACCTCTCCTATGAGGAAAGGCTGAGAGAATTGAGTTTGTTCAGCCTGGAAAAGGGAAGGCCCAAAGCAAGCCAACAGGAAAGATGGAAGGGGACTTTTTAAAAGAGCATGTAGTGACAGGACAAAGGAGAATGGCTTCAAGCTGAGAGACAGATGGTTTAGATTAGATGTTAGGAAAAATTCTTTACTGTGAGAGTGTTGAGGCACTAGAACAAGGTGTCCAAAGTTGTGGATGCCCCATCCCTGGAAGTGTTCAAGGCCAGGCTGGATGGAATTTTGAGCAACCTGGCGCACATAAAACTGTCCCTGCCCATGGCAGGGGGGTTGGAACTAGATGATCTTAAAGGTCCCTTGCAACCTAAACCATTCCATGATTCTATTCTATGTTCACAGTGCACTAGGAAGGAGTTTGTTACCCTGATGGCTGGTAATTAATGTCTCTAGCCTAAATATGTCTCCATTTAACTACACTGCTATGTAAAAAAAGTCATTTCTATGCTAAGCAATAATAAATGCTTAACGATACAAAACTTTTTAAAATAAAATATGGGGTGTTTGTGTGAGAAGAGAAGTTGCTGGGATGCTTTTTGGAAAAAATGTTAGAACTGGCTGTTGTACTTCACCCTGAAAATGTTCTTCTCCAGTGAATAAATTGGCAGGTAAGCCCTTGTAAGTGTTTGGAACAGGTTCCTATGAGTTGTCTGGGTATTCCGGCATGTGTTACCTTGTGAACTAGAATTTCTGCAAGCTCTTCCTCCCTTGAAAAGGAAAATATGTAAGACTTGGTTTTTCCATCCAGCTATGCCTGAAACCCTCCTTGTGTTAGGATAAGGACAGTGCAGTCTCAGCCTGTAGTCCTGGGGATTCTGGCCCAGTCTCACAGGCAAACATAACACTTGCCACCATTTTCCTACATTATTTACCTTCTAGAGTTTTTAAATATCAGAGGACAAAAGAAGAATTAGAGCAAGGAAATATGAAATCTACTTCATTTTGCATATTGCTGAGAACATACTAGAGATGTTGCACCTTGCTTTTTCCCTTTCCTGCTGAAATACCTTATTTTTTTTCCCCTCACAGAAATGTACAAAAGCTGGGGTCCTGCAGCCGGAAATCCCACCTCTCTCAGTCCATGAAGAATGAGTGGAAACTGGCAAAAATTGCTTTTGTGGTCATCATTGTTTTTGTCTTGTCCTGGTCTCCATATGCTTGTGTCACCTTGATTGCCTGGGCAGGGTAAGTGGAAAAATAATCCAAACAGATGGGCTATTTTGAAATGCAAATATGGTTAGTACTGACACCCGCATGAAGTAGAGCTCCTTTCTGAAAGGGTTTTAAATAATTATTAGGTTAGAGGTAATATCCTGTTCTTCATTATATCCTTGTGAATAAAGCCAGAAAAGGGATTATTTTTCTATGTGTTTTAAAACTATTATGACAACTTAATTTTTGGTACACATGGTTTTCTCTCTCCCATGATACTTTCTTTGTATGAGTTGGAGGAGCTGCCTCTTACCTCCTAATACCCACTGCCTCAAGTAGCTTCCTCCATACACTGCTGTCTGCTCCAAGACTCTCTGCTCCAAAGGGACCTGGTGTCTTCTCAATGCATGTTCTGCTTTTCAAGGCCAGGGTTGGATGGGGCTTTGAGCAACTTCTTCTAGTGAAAGATGTCCTTGCCCATGGCAGAGAGGTTGGGCTATATGATGTTTAAAGGTGTTTTCCAACTCAAACCATTCTGTGGTACTATGATATTAACTGTGATTATCCTGCACTGACACTGATCACACCTGTAGGAGCTTAAAGTGAAAATATTGGTTTCAAACCACTTCCAGTCCTCTCTTCCTTCTGCAGTGTTTGGAACTGAGTCAGTGACACACATTACTGTGCAGCAGAGATATTGCTGCTGAAAAGATTTATAGGTTTGATTCTGTTTTCTTTTTATCACCTGTCACTTTTCCTGGATGATGACAGTCGAGGTTCTTTGAGGTGTTGGGAGTTTTTTGCCTATTGTAGAAACAGGAAAGGTAGTTCTTTGTGTTCCTGTAATCCTCAAATAGATAACTTGCATGTCTTTGATCTTCTGTAAATGAATGAAACAAAGTGCATGCTGTCTAATTCAATCCTGATCAAATTCAAATCTTATCAAAGAACCCATTTGAAAGAATTGATGTTTAAGGGATAATTCTTATTAAAAAAAAAAAAAAGTCAAAAAGAGTAATATGTTTTAGTAATAGAGTATTAATCCATGGCATAGCTGTGTGTAATGTTTTTGCTTTGTTTTAGTCGAGGCAACATCCTGACACCATATTCCAAATCTGTGCCAGCAGTTATTGCCAAAGCTTCTGCAATCTACAACCCCATCATATATGCAATAATTCACCCAAGATACAGGTACGGTAAATATATAGGTGTGTGTGTGTAATTGTACTTGCAAATGTGTTTTTTTGCAAGAAACTGTGCTGGTTTGAAAGTAAACCACTGGGAGAAATGAACCGAACTCAAAAGAGATTACAAGTCAGAGTTACAATTTACTGAAAAGATTACAATACAATGATTCAGAGAAAAATTGGTTTTAACCCACAAAAACCCAGATGTATAACCCAGCACCTTGGGGACAAACAGAATGGTGTTCATTAGCCCCTGTGCTGAGTGTCACATGGTCCCCCTGAGTGCATAGTAAAAGGAAAGGAAAACCTGTTTGTGAGGATGATGGTCATTCTGGCCAAGAGTGGTAGTTGTAGTCCTATTGTGGTTCTGGTCCCATGAGTGGTAGCAGAAGTTACAAAACCCGAGGATTTTATATGCTCAGGTTCAGTTGGGAATGCCCAGTACCTCCCCCAGGGTAAGGAGTTTGACAATGAGTGATTTACTCTGTGAGTCATGGGATACTTTTTGAATCTTTGATGGCCCATTAGCAGAGATGACCCCTCAGGCTGGGTGTGAAGGTGCTAATACCTCCCCAGAGGGGAGTTATTACGGCTGAGTCATTGATGTGAAGACAGAAACACTTCCCTATCTCACAGGGTTCTTTAACACCCAGCTTGTAGCCTGAGGGGTCAGGTGTGCCCTGGGCAGCTGCTGCAAACGATCCATTATTAACAGTTCATCAGAAATGGCATAGAGGGTGTAGAATACACAGTTTTGGTTACACCCACACAGTGATAAGCTGGTCCCAGCCACTGTAACTAGGACAGGAACAAACTAGCCTCATTCCTTCAGCCTCCCCCCATGCAGTGAGTCCCTCCACTGACCATCCCGTGATGGCATCCAGGTGGTCAGACCGCATGCCATGTCCGTCTGGTACATGGCAGCCCAGACTGCACATGGAACTCCAGATGTGGCCTTGGGAGTGGCCAGCAGAGAACAGCACCTTTCTTTTCCCTCAGCACTGCTCTGTCATGTGGAACTGCACAACACCGTGACTGACAGGAGGAGGAGGTGATGCTCGGATCATCTTTCATCATATCAGGGACAGCCACTAAAGAGTACTCTCCTGATAAAAGGTCCCAACCAGTGAGGCTTAAAAATCACATCATCACCCATTTAAGAAGCTATATATGCATATGATCGAGGTTTGGGTTTCTGAAGCATCTGAAGTTATTTTCTTTACACCAACTTCAGTATTAATTTAAAGACGTTGCCCTTCTTTGGGAGAAGTTGTCTGAGAAGCAAACAGCATTTTCAAGAAGATCTGTGCCAAGTAAGAGCTGTGGTAAGCCAGTAGTGCAGACAAGAGTTTCCTGCAAATTAGAAAGTTTCCCAATATACTGAAAAGGCTACTTTTTCATTAGTAGGCTTGCTAGTATTGGTCAACAAGTATTTGCCTTCTGAAGGCTATTTTCATATTTGTTTCATTTAGTTATTTCAGGAAGACTTTTCATTCTTCACTGTTTTCAAAAATATTAGCCTTGACTTAAAAAAAAGGTTTTACGCTAATAGTGTTCAATATGCAAAATGTAATGTTGGTCATTCTCTGAAACACTTTATTTTAGGTATGTAATATTTCTGAATCTATACCTACATAGGCAAATAGTACTACAATTCTGCTTATTTTTATGGATATCAGTTACTGTATATTTTAAAGGAGAATTCTACTTTTTATCCAGGTCCTCTGAATGCAGTAAGGTGAGGAATAGAGTATAAAGATAACTTGCTCCCACGGAGTAGATGATTAGAAAGGTAACAATGTTTTGTTAAAAAGCATTTCTGTACTTTTTCTCTGAAGAGAAACCTACAAAAATTAGGGGAATAGAATGATGCTTTAATATGCATAAAAGGCACTGCTCCAAAAGAACAAACAAACAAACAAAAAAAGCAAACCGTAATCCTTTCCCTTTGGAAAATGGAAGAAGGTCCATCATAATCTCTTTTGATAACTTCTCTGGAGAATCCAAGTTAGTCTCCAGAGATCAATGCAGCCTTTCCCAGCATTTAGGGAAAGTGTGAGAAAGAACCACCTTGTGTTTCAGAAAGGTCAGTGTCTCTTTGAGTTAACTAGGACCTGAAGGCATGCATAGCATGGACAGAACAAAAATGATTGGGTTTTCAGTCATGTAGTCCTAAAAGGTGTTACAAAATACTTTGGAAGAAAATAAGCAGGCGTGGTTGCTATTGAATGGTTTCAAACAAGGATAAACATACCTTGCACTTCTGCCCAGAAACTAAGCAAGCTAAATCTTTTTTTTTTTTTTTTTTTTGAGTCAAATAATATTTAGCAATGTCCTTCAGCTGAGAAATGTGTTCCAGTACAGGCAAAGTTAGTAATTTCTGTAAAAACTTCTGAATTAATTCATTTCCAAAAGTTCATTGAAAATAGGTTTTCTGGGGAGTTATTTTTGCAGTTGTTAGTTTGTTTGCTCATTTAACATAAGGAAAGAGATACAACACCATTGTGTTCTCAACCTTAGTTCCAGCATTAGGTGGGCTTCTAAATATTTTTTTCAACTTTACAACTCACAGTAGCATATTCAGAAGAAGTTGTATCTCACATAGGAGAAATAGCTCAGAGTATGCAATTTCTTCCCTGTAGCTGTATGTAATTTTTTTTTTACACACTGGCAGTGAAAAATATTATATAAAGCAGAAATACTTGTAAGAGAATGGATGTTCAGCATATCTTTAGAATGTTTACAAGTCTTTCGAAGCATATCTGTCACAAAGCGGTGCTGTGTCAGAAGTTCTGACAAAACACAGGAATGCCATGGTGGTAAATGTGATAAACTTATAAATGCCACTAGATGGCAGGGTTAGTCATCGCTATGAGGTTTGTTTCACCCAGGAAGTGGAAAAACTGGTAAATTCATTCCATTGCCTTACAGCTAGGACTGGGACCTTGAAATTGAGTTCATTGTTTGGAATGTCTGATGCATGACAGTGTGGTTGTAAGAAAAGTGAAGGTTTCTGAGAATAGAAGTGATGGTTTTAAACGTACTAGTTATTCAACATGCATGGTAACTGTAGAAACAATGATTTTGCCATATACATCTGCTTGACTTGCATCTCAGTGTAAAGTCAATGTACCATCATCCTCCACCTCTCTCTAGTCCTCTGCATCAGTTCTTTCCCATATGCCTTGTTGCTGCTTCAGTTCTTGACTTGTTCATTTCTTTTTGTGCCAGTATTAGCTTCATCTGTTGGGCTGAAATAATGGTGTGGGAGGTGCTGGAAAGGTGTTATACCAAATGAAGCATTCTGGCTAGCATTGCCCTGCCAGGAGCAAGACCAGCTGACATTGCACAGCGGAGGCTTTTGGGCCCTTCTGCACCATGCAGGACCAGGGCTGGGGTCAGAAGAAGTAAATTCGCACAACTATGACTGAGATTATTATTTAGTGAATAGGGCAGATTTGGGATCTAGGTCATCCTTCTCATCTGTGATTGTACAGTGTTAATTTTCAGTGGGATTTTACAGTAGCTGTCATGATACAAACAAGTAACAATATCTGATTCTTCTGGTCTTCTCCCCTTTCCCTTTTTTCCACTTGTTCTGTGCCTTTGCACAGGAAAGAGCTTTATATCAGCCAACCTGAAAGTTTTCTAGGTTAGACTTTTAAATCAGAAACAATCATGCTTTTCAAGATATTTACCATTCTTACGCCTTATCCATGCAACTCTCCATACGTGTTTTGACACAAGGACCAGAAGCACCTGTTATTTTCTTTTCAGCCTTTTGAGTAGTTTCCACCAGATACACCATGATGTTAACATGTAATCTGTAAGACCCCTCCTTAATCAAAACAGGAGCCATGTTGGGGTGATGGAAAGAGATGGTACTTTCACCACACGAATTTCATCAATGTGACAGTTGGTTTTTTGTTTCTCACATTTTCCTGCAGAAAAACCATCCACAGTGCTGTTCCCTGCTTGAGGTTCCTAATACGAATATCAAAGAATGACCTCCTGAGAGGCTCCATAAATGAATCATCATTCAGGACCTCTCTCTCCAGCCACCAGTCTCTTGCTGGCAGGACCAAAAGCACTTGTGTTTCATCTGTTTCTACTGGAGAAGCTGTAAGTCTTTTCTTTTTTCCATGAAGGAAAGTGAGTATAACATTTCTCAGACTCCCAAAATACGTGAGTCTATAAATACATATTCCGAATTAGAGAATGGAAAAGGGGGAGGAGGGGAGCATAGCTAAATGTTTGGGGTCATGTGAGGTCATTTCTGCAAAGCCTTCCTGGAAGTTCATGCATGATGATTTATGATCAGAAAAAGCATTCAGCCTGCATATCCGCACGGTTTAGATGCATAGTGCGACCACGAATGTTCAGAGTAAGTCTTTAACATAAATGAAAGAGAGCCATTGTCAGACACTACCCATGTCACAAACTACTGCCTGTAATTCTGTATCTAACTGGACTGGAGGACAACAAAACAATCTCCCATCCAAAGTCTTCTAAGCTACCAAAAGCTGTCTTATTATTTTAAAAGAAATCTATTTTCTGTAGGATGGGAAATTCTTAATTTCTTTCCCTGGAGTGAAAGACTCCTGCCTCCGGAGCATGGTGGGGTGTTTTGTAAGAAGCATACCCCAAGTATCAGTAAGGCTGGTGACTGAGAGAGAAAGAAAAGGATCCCTTAGGACTCTTCACAGCCTCTCAGCATGATCTCAGTTGCCTCTCTCAGTCACAACAATCTGGCCTTGTCTGCTGAGGTGCTGGGAAGGTGGCTCTGGGGGCATGGTGGCAGCCACTGCAGGGTTTGAGCTGAGACTGGCCCTCCTGGGGTCCTGTGCTGCCACCTGCTCAGCTTGGGCATCAGAGACCTCCCAGAGAGACAGCTACCCCTGGGAAACTCTCACAAAGGTGTAAATCACCATGATGAGCTGAGTGACAAACTCTTGGCTCTCCCCTGGGCCCAGCGGTCTGGGCAAGGATGGAACTGAGTTACATATGATGATGTTGTCAGGGTGAGAGTCAGGCCATGGAGCTGCACTTTGGTGAGATTGTGACTGCATTTGGTATTTTGGGGAAAACCAGGATTTTTGATTAGGAAATGGACTCAGGACCACCAGGAAAAGCTGCCTGAACAGTGCACAGACAAGGTAATTTTGCACTGGATTTTCTGCTCGAGAAAGGAAGTTGTCATTTCAGGGAACAGCTACAGGGAGATTTCTGAACTCTTTGATGGCAGGCAGACAGTAAAGCAATGTACCTGAGGAAACCAAGCAGTCCCAGCCAATGCTATAGCACAGTGCCTAGGGCGCTGACAAGAAATTCAGGCCTTCTGGCTGTAAGATTAAAAAAAAAATTGGAACAAACACATGCTCTAAGTACCTGAAAGGAAGGCTCAGTACCTGAGCCCTAATGAAAAAACAGCTACCCTGTTCCAAAAGAGAGGTTATTTTGCAGTCCTGCAGCTGCCTTGCTTGCACATTAACCCTACAGCTGCATCATGTCAACTTCCAGCTAAAGTAACTCCCTGCGCCTTATGGTTAGCCTCAGCCACCCAGCTTGCAAAGCTGTGAACTGTCTGAGGACAAGGATCCTCTTCCACTCTGTGACCCTGCAGCCTACAGGTTATGGTAATACAGACAGGTAGTAATTATGAGAATTAAAATAATGAAATCTCTTAATCAGGCTGTGTTTTATCACTCTAGAAGTTGTTCACATAACATGCAATGGACAAACTACTTCTCAGGAGAGACTTTGTCTAGAAGTGACAAGCTTTTGCTGTAGTGTTTCATGAAATAAGTCTACCATAGAATTTCTTTTAAATTAAAATGATAAATAGAAGAGTGAAAGGCTTCTCTTAGCCTAGGGAAAGCCTTTTTTTTAGCATACTGTTGTTCAGATTTGAGCCCAGGTGAGTCTGAAGTGTGTGATGGTAGACTTTTGTGGACTGTGATGCTACTGTAGCACAGCACATGGCACGAAGATCCCCAAATTTGCTTGCCTAGGTTCTCATAGTCTTAAGGACATGGGGAGCACTTTCCTGTTTGTCTGCTGCTATGTTAGGGCAAAAGAAAGGGTAGAAAAAGTGACTCACTTTGTATGGGCTATGAAATTTAGTGTTTGTCATGGCTCTTGAATATATAAATATTCCTATTGCAATGTAAAGGAAAATTAGATAATCCATCCTACTGATTTAATTCCACTCACAGACCACTGATTTCACAATGATATATGACAGTATCAACTGTGACGATCTCATAAACTGTAAAATACCCCAATTATCCTTGCAATTTGAGGTTAGTATATGCAACATGCCAATGTCCTATCATTTAAAAAAAAAAAAAAAAAAAAAAGAGTATAGTTTGTTCAGAATTGCTTAACAGCTTGACCAAACAGAGCACCCACGTGTATCTGTATTTCCCCTGAAATCATGGGGACTACGTGTCTTCTTACACTTCTGCTTCACCCACTGGTTGAAGTAGTACACATAGCAACACGGAAATGTGTTGATGTAGTTTAAAACAGGGTTACTCCTCATTTACTTATTTCCAAGCTTTTTTGCCCCTTTTAATTTTCCTTGACTTAGTTTATTCCTAAATTTTCTCCCCATTATTCCTTTGTTTGATGTCAAATGAAGTAATTTCATCTGCATCATCCTGATCCAAGAAGCTTTCTGTTCTTCCCTGTTGGTCAGTACCTGGATTTAGTTTGTTTGTGTTAGCAGGTTATTGTGGGTGTTTGGTTGGGGGTGCTCCGTCAAGAGACAGGATAATGAGGATAAAAGCCTTCAGTTTCTGGCACAACTTTGGCTTAGGAGTCTTGATTAAAACCCCTGGTGTTTGTGATGTGCAGCACTGCGCTGTGCAGCACTGCGTTGTGCCGAGTTGATGCGGCCAAAGGCAATTGTCCTTGAGGCAACTGACAGCTCAGTGCAGCTGTACAGATTTTAGCTGGAAGAGCAGCTGCTGAAATAAAAGCTAAGATGGATGACTGGCATGACAGCAGGACTGAGTGAAATTCTGGAATGCTCAAATAAAATATTGATGGGCAAGAATGACACCAGCCACAGCTGTTGTCACCAACACTTTCCTCTATATGTTATGTACATGTTAGTGTAGGGAACAAACGTATTCGTGAGTCATATCAAGTAGCATTTACAGTTTCGTTCGGCAAGTGAGGAGAAATAAACAGGTGGCAACACATGAGCAAGGTGATGCATAGGAATTATACACTAGCTTCCCACTTGTGTGGAGCCCTGTCTGTCTGTCTATCTGTCATTTATCTATCCATATCTAAAAGCTGGTGTTGAAAACAGTGGAATGATCTCATCATTGATACTCCATCAAAAAGTCACCACAAAGTAAGGGATGATGGACAGCCTCTGTCCAAGCCTGTAAATGGAACGGCATGGTTGCAATGTCACGTTTGCACTTCATTACTGGCATGCTCTTAGATAATTAGTGCAGAGCCCACCCATTATCTCCCATGGACTAATGATGGTTTGTAGAATCAGCAAGCTCACAGGGATTGAGAAGCCCTGGATATTCTGTTGGGGTGTATACAAATGTGGGTTTGGATCTGTCCATGCCCATGGTTTTGTACCAATTGGTGGTCACACAGAATGCCATAAGACATATTAAACAGATTGGTTCTATTTGCTCCTATCTTTAGAAATCAGGTACTCTACAGCAATAAGCATAGCACAAGCAATGAGATAAAAAAGGGTGAAAATCGTCATGGTGAAAAGAGATTAAATGATTTTTCATTATTTCAAATATTTTTTTGTTTCTTTGGGTTTTTTTGTTTTTGTTTTTGTTTTTGTTTTTTTTTTGTTCAGCAAAACAATCTAGGGTAAGTAACAAGACTGAAAATCAAGCCTCTTTCCAGGGGAGTTTTGAGTGTGGGATCTATGTTAGAGCAGCTTTAGTTTTCTGTAAGTGTGCATGGGTTTTGTTACAGTTTGAGAACTTGCAGTTTGAGAAAGGGTGCAACTGTGTGAAATCCTTCATCATTTGTGATTAGATGTGGAGCGATGTAGAACTTGACCCTGTAGAACCAGCTCATGAGAAACTGAAGCCTCGGCGAAGTCACTCTTTCTCAACAAGTCAAAGTCAAGAGAAGAGAGACCTGCTGCCAAAGAGCTGCAGCTGCAGTGCAGCACCTGCTGAAAAGGTAACGAAAAAAGTCTTGGCTGAGGACTCTCCATTTTAGTGCTAATCTTGCTGCAGTACATTATCTCTGGAATGATAATTCAGCCTTTATCCATTTATATCTTTATCTTTTTCATCTGTAGGCTTTATTTATACTGACTCCAATGTCCTCTTCATCCTTGCTATTATTACTTTTTTCTTTTCTCTTTTTTTTTTTTTCCCCCCTCTTTGTGTGTGACAAATGAGAATGCCAGTAATGCCTTATTAGCTTTTTTCAGTGATATGTTGCCAGTTTTTGGAAAGCTAGCATCAGCTCATAGCTCTGAAGCTGCATTAAAGCATAGTCAATAGCACTGAATGTAAGAAGATGAGTTCTTTGCCTGTTTATCTGCCCCTGCACTGGTTCCTCTCATCCTGCCCCTTATGTCCATATTGTGGCAACCTCCTCTCGTAATGAAGTCAAGTCTGAAAACAGAGTTTGACATGATAGAAGCCACCCTTTTTCTTCTTTTCAGTGTACATTAAAATGTTTTATTTTTGTTGAGGGGGAAGACAAGAAAGAAACTCCCATTTCTCCCTAAGGGTGGGAGAGTCTGGCAGCTGCCACCCTTCCTCACTGAAAGAGGAGACGGTGAGTATTCAGAGCATCTTTTGTGGATGCATCACATTCATTGCCCAAACCACTGAGGTTTGGCGTCGTGCTGTTGAGGAGCATCCCATTCCCTGAGGAAGTGGGGTGGGAGCAGTAGGTCACTCACAAGTCAGCTTCTGCCAGATTGTAACATCAGTGTCAAAATGAGTATTTGTATAGGTAGCACAATGTTAAGCACACATCAGTGCTGCATTTTTGACAGACATAGACTTACAATCCCCTGTCTGTGGCTGGACTGAGTAGCACCGACTTTTTGATGGAAACACCCTTGAATGGGGTTACTCTAGTGTGTGTAGACAGACACCCACACCTTGGGCAGCTACAGTATCTGCTTCTGTCCCCTGTGCTCCCCTTCAGCTCTGATGATAATTGTCTAGAGGTAGCACAGTTTAAAGCCAGAGCTGTTTTGGAAATTTCCAGCCATTCAGTTCCTGACCTGGTTCCTGCATGCATGTGCCCTGTCTTCTTTCATGTGTCTCATTTAGATCAAGTCCTGAGAAATGTTGTTCTTTTCCTGTAACTGTTGTGAACAGTGTTGATAGAAAAATAATAGCTTCAAATATGGTGGCAAGCAACATGGGCTCAAACCTACTACCCAATTCTGCTGCTCTGCATCAGTAGCCCAATGTGTCTAAGGTTGTAGGCAAGGGGCAAAGACAAGATATTGCCTCCAGGTTCTAGAGAACCACTGGCTTTCAATCTCACAAGGAAGGAGAAGGGAAGTAAATCTGAGGTGATCTGCATAAAACTGTTCAGTAATTAAATAAATACTTCTGTGTTCTGGAATTTAGCAACTCTGTAGCCCACAAGAGGGCTCCTATGCTATACTTTGCCTTTGAAAGACATCTGTTGAATTGCTTTGATAACCCTTGAACAGAATAACATTGTGCTGAGACTTCCAGTGGCGTTCACTGAGATATGAGGAGTTCGTTTATATTGAATATTCAAAGCCTCATTTGTTTTTCTTAATATTTTCAGCAGATTTCCTGTGTGGTATGAAGGTCCTTTGTGTGTTAGCTAAATGCAATGTATCAGTATTCATACTATCAGAATAAATATTTATGTATCAAGCTCAGATAGAATGTTTCGCTATGAGGCCACCCATTTATCTTTTTTAAAAAATCACCCAACCGCCCCTAAAGAATCCCCACTGTAATTTTAGATATTTATTTTAAAGTTTTAGTAGCTTTACTGGATTGTCTGTGACTAAATTCCAATTATAGAACTTCCAAAAATGATCAGTTGTGGAAATACAAGTGTGAATTTGATGAAGGGTCACCTTTTTGATTTAACAAAATGTTTTCTTTTAGGAAAATAATCTTAAAGTTTGTTTGTTTTAATGAAACCATCTCAACATCTAAAAAACTTAGGTACCTCTGAATTCTTTTCACTGACTGAGATGAAGGCTCCTTACTGAACAGTTGCAAATAGGTCATCAAAAATGTAAAAGCATCCTTCAAGTGAAAGTGAACAAGCCAGTCCGTGTCCCAGGCTTGGCACTTTCCAGAGCATAAAAATGCATGGGACTATCTTCTGTGCTGCCACAAAGACATGATTTAGCCCCTTGACTTACTGCAGTTAGTTAGGATAGCAACAGACTTGACGCCTGAAAACTTGACATGGGGGTGAAGAGGCTTGTCCGGTAGTAATAAAATGCAGGTTTGGATACTTGGTTTCAAAGGAGAGCTGTCAAGTGTCCTCTCTGCAGCAAGGTTTTGTGTCAAGGGAATCACTCATCATGAAAACTGTTTAAAAAACTTGGAAATGGTGGTCTGCCTACTAAGCCACACCCAAAAGAAACCTATCCTTCTGTTGCAATGAACACAGCACTAGAAGCAGGGAGGAGTGGCTTTGGAGTTGGGTTTTTTCATTCTATTATTATCTTTGGTCTGGGAGAATGGGCTTTTCTTCTCTGTCAGGCAGACTTAAACCACTCTTTTTTTAGCACACTGTGCCTCCCTCCACTTGGTAGGTAAAGGGGCTGGAGAAAACATTATCAAAGGGGATTGGTGAATGATTCCTGCTCATGGAATAGAATTACACAAAACTTCAGTATACACCAGTATTTAATTTTAAACCCAGCGAGACAGAGGAGGACAGAGAGACAAAAAATTCTATTTTTAAAACAACAAAATTTGTTTGAAAAACAAATGTGTTTAGTCTTCTGTCAAAAAAAAAAAAAAAAAATCAGACTAGACTACACTGTGCAATGACATGTTCTGCCAAACTGTCTGCTAAGACCTAAATTACAAGCCCTAAATCTTAAAAAAAATAAAACCAAACAAAAAATGCATTCTCTTTGTGCTTTAAAGAGACATTTAGTTTGTCAGTATAAAAGCAGCATCAGAGGCCATGGACAAGGTGGATACAAATGGGCCCAAGGTTACAGCCCCTGCTGCACTGTAATCATGCTAGAAACAGATCTAACACTTTATAATTCCCATGGATTTATGGGGGTTTGTGTCGGAATGCTTCAATAACACTGAAGTTAATGATGTATGTGACTAGAACACCATAACTGCAATAGTGGAAAAATGTTACAAAATTATTATGGGAAACTTGAGGTATGGAAAGACTCAGTGTAGCAAATTAATATGCTCCACAACCATATTAAGAAAAATAAATACAACTGTAACTCTAAAAGAAGCTTTATAGCAATCTGAGGAAAGCTTAGTCATCTCAGAATTTCATTAGACTTCATGAGAATTCATATAGTAATGAAGTAAAAACTGCATTTTATTTTAACTGTTGTTTTTTCCCAGGAAGGAGGGACTTCCAACTTCCCTATTTATCTAACACAGTGACATTATAGCCTTAACTGCCATTTTTAAAAGGAAGCCAAAACTGATCACTTATGCCTTCTTGCCAGTGTATTTAAATATTAGCTGACTTCCAAAACGTACTTAGTTTACTCTGGATTTGCATTACTGTGCAAAAAGAGCTATGGAAAGGACACAGGGGAGTTGCTATCAGGGCCAAGTTAGAAATCAGAATTCTTTCAAAATAGGCAGATAAGAAATTGTTAGCAAAGTGGATGTTTATTGCTTCTTTATTGGAGGAAGTACTGTCCAATGTGTGAATGCAAAGCCACTGACTTCCCTGAGACAGTACCAAGAGCCTTTTGGGGACGCTGTGATAGACATTGTCACAAGGATGATGAAACCTTAGGAAAATAAAGAATCCAGTGTACCTGAGTCTTATCTGAGATCTCTTCAATGAGAAGAGAGAAAAGTACAATTATCTGGTACCCTGAGATGTGTTAAAAATGGAGTAGTTCCTCTTTTAATAATAAAATAAGTCAGATATAGGAATGATCTTTTGGTTTTTGGTTTTTTTTTTTTTCTTTTTCAAGTATGTCTTCTTTTGCTTCATTTAACATTCTGCTTTCCAAACAGTACATGTTAGCTCATCATGATTTTCCCTCTAGTTAATGATTCAAGTGTTTAGAAAATAGGCCTGGTGACTCAAATAGTGACTAGTGGTAATGAATATTTCTAGTACTGGTTTCCATAGTCCTATGGTATATGACAACACTAAAGCTTATGTCTCTGCTCCAGGTTTTGCTCTCCTCCAGCTGTTTGGAAAAGGTTCTTGGGCAGCCAGTCCTACACAGTCCCCCTGCAACACTTGTGACCAGCTCCCTCAGAGCAGCTTCTCTGCCTGTTGGTTTGAATAGCAGCAGTGTCAGCAGAGGAGACTCAAGTACTTCAGAGTTGGCAACTCAAGAAAGTCAAGCTAATGGAATCCTGGACTTGGTTGTTAGCAATGCAGTCCCTCGCATCATCATCATTCCTACCTCAGAGAGCAACCTGTTTCGAGAAGAAGAGGAAGAGACTGAATTATTCCACTTTAATGACAAAAAGGGCAATCTGCTGGACTTGGAAGGGCTTAGCTCATCCATGGAATTCCTTGAAGCTGTTGAGAAATTTCTATCATAAGTTTGTCAAAGGAAAACTTTCCGGCAATTATTTTCTTGGCATCTTCTCCACTTAATTATACCAAATAACTGAAGCCTTGTAGGTTAGGTCATCACATTTTTTGTATGCTTATATGCTAGTCACTAGGCAGCCTTCAGATTTATCTTTGTCCAAACCAGCTCAGGCATGGAAACAGGCTTTCTTTCAGATTGTGCTGCAGGAAATGAGCAGTGGAAGATCTGGCAGCACGATCGAGTGGCATCGGTCAGATGGGCTGCATGCATCGTGAGGCCCTGGTTTGTTGCCACTGACGAGGGTGCCAGCAGAAGGGAAAATGATTGAGAGCAGGGTCGGCTGCTGAATGTTTCTGCTATCTGCACATGAAACAGCATGCCTATTTTGGCAGCTGTCTTCCAAACAGCAATGGGAAGCACCACAAGACCGCAGCTTCCACCAGGCCCAGCAGTAAGGCAGGTGGCTAGATGACCTGAACTGTATTTTAATCAAATAATTTTCAGCATTGGTTTTTTTTTTTTGCTGTTTCGTTTTTTAAATAGGCAGCATACTAAACATAAAGAAAGAAGTTGATGATGTAGCTGGGAAGTGACTGCTACCCAGCATCTAAACTTCTGAAGTTTAGTACTGTAAGTCTGGATTTCACTTCAGCATTAGCATGGTCACCTAAATGTCAGAATGCAAGGGGCTATATGTTCAAGCATACACTACTGTAGAAGCATTTAGAGCACCTTTAGAGCTACTGTCTTAAGTATGTGTGGATCCTAATGTACCTATGGTTGAAAGGGTGAATGTTCACGGCTGGCTTGACACTTCTTTGACAATAATAAAGCCTTGGCTGCTTGTCTGTTCAGAGAATATTCTTCCCATCTCCTTTAAAATAACCCAGCAGGTGTCTTCTACAGGTCACTTACCAGAGGCCTTCAGAGCAGGTACAACGTCTTGGAGAGACAACTCCACAGTACTGTGGTGTTTGCTACAGGATCTGCACTCACATTGTTATCCATCGTTACTAATTGTGCTCATTTTACCTGTACTTCACATTATGGCTCAGGCTCACAAGACCCTCCTAGCATTTTATTTCTAACTGCATTCTTCCTTTTGTTGCTCATTTTCCCATGATCTCCACATCTTCCCTTTTAGTCTCTGTTTTTCAAATGTAGACAAGTTGAACTATATTGTTCTTCACATAATATCAGTATATATTAGTAGACAGCAGGTGTTCCTCTGGATATAATAGTGCAAATATTTGGTCCAGTGAGTCTAATAGAATTCAGACATTCAACAAGAGAATGAGAGTTTATGTTCATAGTCTCAGTTTATTCCCTTGGCTGTATCTTAGATTGTGCAGAGATCTGAGAGCATTCCCAGGTTTTTTGTATGCACTGGCTGGCCTTGAGAAGTAATTTCTCTTCACCTGTTTCCTTAATGCAAAAAAAAGCCCAGATGGAAAGCATAGAAGTTTTTTCTTTAATTATTTTTTCATTACAGAAGAAAATAATACAAGTCTCGTTTGCGGCAAGCTAGACAGGAACGTCATGAAAGAAAAAAATTAAAACCCAAAGCAATGCAGGAGAGAGAAGAATGCTTTCAAACTTTCAGACATGAGGCTTTGCAGGGTGCCAGCACAGCAGACCTTAGAGAGGACTGAGACATGCTGCCTAATGCAATGCTAGCACTCTTAATGCTGCTGTTACTTGAAGTACTCTGCTGTCTAGAGACCCTCATAAGAAATGAAGCCATGGAGAGAAGGGGAGAAAAGGGTGGTGGAGCCACATCACGCATATGTTTGCTGCGTGCAGCCCTGGTGTGCAGTGCCCGAGGGCCAGGGCTCAGCTGGGGCAGCACCAGGCTGTGGTACCTGCAGCCAGGCTGCCAGAGCCTGTGCCCACTGGGTGCCGAGTTTTCTGCAGAGGCCAGGAATCACACCAAGGTCATCTACAATCAGGTCAGCATTTCCAAAGGCAATTCCTCCATCTGAGGACTGGCACAGTGAGCAGGCAGTGCAGAACAGCTTCCTGGGACTGGGACAGGGACGTGATTACTCGCAGCTCCTCGGTGCCAGGCTTTCTCATCCACTGCATAGTTTTGGCCCCAATGAGTAATCAAATGTTAATTAAAGATGATTTTCATTGAAAATGGGCCAGGCTGAGTCCTAGGTTAAACATACTGTTCCACTATCTTGGATTTTTTCTTTTTTTTTTTTTTTTTTTTTTTGCTGAACCTGCCTTCTCTGATTTGGTGGTTTTTTCCCCATGTCAACTATGCAGTCAGTGACCTTACTTCTTGCATTTAATATCCTCAGCTGCTGTATCTCCTTTCTTCTTAGCCAGATGTTAGGAAGCAAGTGTTTTTATAAGGCTTTGAAGTCTTAGACCTGACTTTTACTCTTGTCATCACTCTAAATAACAGTATAAAATGCATTTGGTGTTCCATGATATGAAAACATGCCCTGGAGTAGATTTTGCATGCTGATTATGACAGACTTGTACTGGTAAGACTGTAGGCAGGGTATTGCCATAGTTTTTGACAGGATGAAGAGAGGAAGACCTAAATAGTCAACAGACTCCTTAGTATCCAAAGTTTTGCATTCTAGTTGTCAGCCTACAAGCCAGCTTTCCAGTGATCTGTTGCATGTGTGTTGGTACTATTAGTGTGTCTCAGACCATTAGCAGGCTTGGGGTATGTTGAAAGAAGTGTTTCACTTTTATACTTGTAATGTCATACACTATTAGTACCATTGCTTCAGAAGCTAATGTCAAGATTACTGCTTATTTAGACTGATGTAGGCTAAAATACCAAATGAGATAGCACAAAGATAAAACATAAAGTTGTATGAAATATCAGATAGACTTACTATGGTCAATGTGAGACTTTTGCAAAAACATCAGTCACAGAGTTAATGAGTCTTAAATGCAGAAGAATTTTGCAAACTTCTCTGTTGCCTCATTAGAATAGATGGCACACAAAAAATGTACAGTAATAACTGTTGCTTCCCGTTTCACAAAGTAATGTATTGGTTCACTCAAATGGAATAAAAAATTCTTAGGACTTAAACCAAACTATCCATTGTTTGTTTTTCTTATTATTAAATTCCATTCCATTATTTTTAGAGCCAGAATGAGGAATTAAAAAGTTGAGTCGAAGCTTTTGAAACGTGTGCTCTGATCCAGTTAATAATAAGGTACATATACAACTTTATTTTCAAGTAATTTAGTCTGCTCACATACAACCAAGGACTCACCTACCGGAGTGCAGAACATCAAAAATTAGAGTTCACTGACTTGGTAAAATCTGAAGTTGTTCAGCAGCTTTTGAAATGCAATGACTTTAACTGGGATTTCAGGAATCAGATGAAAACTGAGAAAGATTAACCAAACTCAATGCCTTAGAACTGTGACTGCAGACTTTGATCTTTGTCCTAACAGTGCATGAAAGTTAATGAGCAATTGTTTGTTTCTGCTAAATCTTTGTATAGCACAGTTATAGGGTATGTTCCAGTTTTCGTAAGTAATAGAAAATCCTGACTGCAAGTGTAAACGTTTTCTTTTACCGGGGACAATGGTGGCTTTTTATAGTTAAATCAATGACTAGATAAAGTTTTCAAATATGAAAATTCACTTACTTGATTAATAATGAATCTTGCTGCCTTGTGTTGGTATGAAGCAGGACATAATACCACGTTCTCCCAGAAAGCTCATTCAGTATCCATCCATTTCCCTTCTTTCAGGATACACACCTGAACCAGAAAACCCTTCCACCTTTCTGTCTGAGAAAAATCTATGCTGTGATGTGCAAAACTGGAAAACACTGGGAGGCAAATGCCCTGCGTTTTTTTTTATTTCCTTTCTTTTCACCCACCTGCTTTTTTTATTTCCCTCCCAGCCGCAGCTGCTCTTTACTGCTTCTCTGTACTGGTTATCCTTGATATTTTTTGTCTGGTTCTTTCACAAATACAAGAAAGCATTTCAAGTTAGTGGAGAGACAGAAACTTAAGTGTGTATTATGCAGTGGATTCCTTTCTTGCTCAAGAATAATCAAACTGCCCATAGTGCCTCAGTTCAGCAAGCGCATGGACCAGGTAACTGCAGGATGAAGTCAGAAAAGGTGGAAGCAGCCGAGATGCAGCTGTCCCTCCCAGGTCATCTCAACACAAGGTGATGATTATTTCTTGCTTGGCCTCTCATCCATAGCCTGTCTGTTCTGTGTGCGCCCTGAATGGGTATGTATTTAGGTGAAGTTTTTTACTGGGATGCCTTTATTGTACCTTTCCCATTTATCCTTGTGTTAACATACATTATGGCTTGCTAAGAAGTCCATATGTTTTACTTGTTTTATGATGTGTCTGGGTTGTACTTGTTAGTGCTACAGGTTGTAGCGGGACATGAAAAGCTGCTACTAATTCTCCCGTGTGCCAGCCTGAGGATATCACTGCATGCCAGCGATCCTGGTGCCAATATTTCATGGTGAAGTCTCCCGAGAGAAAATTTCTATAGGGATAGTGTTTTATACAATATATTGACGTTTTTTAATCAGAAACATTTTTCCTCTTTATTCGCAGTATCATATAGGCATTTTTATTTAAAAGGTCAGATGCATTCTTCACCCTAAAGGAAAGCTTCAGAAGACCCTTGTCATCTTCAGGACCTTGTGCTGGACTGAATGAGCCAAAGACACAGACAATAACAGGTGCGGAGATGGGTTTCTGCCGTCACCAGTGGTGCATGGTCCTTAGGGTGATGCACCCCAGCCCTTTCCCTCCATGCCAAGGAGCAAGTCTGTTCCCTGTGGAACAGTCAGACTAGTCAGTGCTAGTGTGTGCCTATGAAAATGGTATTTTCCAGACATTTTTAGGGAACTAAGTGTGGGTAGGTTTCATGGGGACAGCAGGAGATGTCTCCCTAGAGTTTCTTCTTGCCAGATTTCAGGTTCCTTTCCACTGTGAGCAGGTGGCAAATCTCTTCAAAGGAACAGATGGATGTATTTAATGTTAACAACTAATTTTCCAGAGGCGTGTTCTTGGAAACAAATGAACCCCATTTCCTGAGATGGAGAAAAAAATCCAGACCAGAGTAGACTACAAGTGTGGAAAATGTGAAACTGAACACATTTGAGTTCAGTAAATGTAGAACAAATGAAAACAGCAGCTTAGAGTGGAAATTGTTAAGCCAGCAGGAGTGCAGTAAAATGGCCAATTCCATCTCCATAAAAGATATAAAAAACTATATCCAACCAATTAATACACCCAGGTCTTTTTGTCTAGCCCCATCTATTGACAACCCAAAAGAAACAACCTCAGAGCCACTGGCAGCTTTCTCATGCTTGTCACTGTGACCAGACTCAACTGTCTGGGCATCAGTATGAGGAAAAAACAAGAGATGAAAAGTTCTCTTACAAGAGCAAATTTCATTCACCCAGCAGAAAAAAAACCCAAAAAAATGACAAACCCCAAAAAACAAACAAAAAAACCCAAACCAGCAACAACAAAAAACAAACATAAAAAGCTTACTCATGTCTGGTGAAAAAAATAGGCTGTTCAGGTGTAGTGTTGGTGACAGCCATCAGCAGCCACTCTCAGACACTGATTGCTCCAATAGAATAATAATAAATCTCTTGAAAGTGCAAATACAGAAACAAATCCTGCTGTTAAAAACTGTCTTGAGATGACTTGCAGATGGTTGTAAATAGGCTGAGGTTGTTTTGAGTCTCAGTGCATGTGTGACTGTCAGGAGAGTGCACAAAGCAGCAGTCCTGCTGCAGAAATGCAGTAAATATCCTGACGATGTACAGCCATCGAGCAAGTAACTGCTTCTGATTTGCTGAGGAGAAAAATTGTCGAGAGACCAGTAGGATCTCTGTTATCCATTTTGTAAACTTTAGTGGAAAAATTGCCTGTCCCCTAAGGTATTTTGTAATGTGGAAATAACTTGAGCTTCAGCTGCCTGGCAGAGCTGAGCCTGTATTATGCTATATTTCCCTCATTGTCACGCTACCTAAAAGCCATACGCTTTTCTGAGACTGGGATTTGAGCTGGTATGGCCTTTTCCTTCTGGCACCAAATTGTCTTTACAATCACAGTGTAGACTAAGACCTTATTTTGCTGCATCAGAGACCAGCAGAAAGTGTTGAACCCGCTGACAGGCCTCTGGGGCTTTCTCCTACATGTCTTGTCTGCCCAGACTTCAGTCTGCCAGATGTGCCGGGCTGCAAGGCCAATAGAAATGGACTTGAAAAATAAGGCGCCTATGGTTTTCCAATGTTTTACTATCTTGCCTACTTTGGGAGTGACTGTTTTTTTTTATTTTGGTTTGGTTGGTTTGGTTGGTTGGTTGTTGTTTGTTTGTTTTTTAATGGATGCCTTGGCATGCATCCCTGCTGGCATGGTTTTCTGCTGGTCTGGATTTATTTTTTCCATGTGAGGATTTTTCCTGGAGCAGCTTCTGAGCAATGCTGAAGGTGCCTGGCAGACAGTCCTTTGCAATTGGGTTGTCCTGCCACATTTGGGTGCTGCTGATGCACTAAGACATTTGCTTTTGGGTGAGCTCTTCCTGTCCAGCAAGAATTAACAAGTAAAATTTCCAGATGAGAAACTTCCATGGCATGTTTCTGTTTTAACTGAGATGCTGTTCCAAACTTTTTTAAGAGTAGGTTTTAACCACCCTACAAAATCTGATGGTTTAAATCTCTTCTTCATATGCCTCTGTTTCGGAAAAGACTATTGTGCACTTCTGGAACATCACTGGTGTTAAAATACTGAAAACTATGATACCACAGGCTACAGAAAAATCATCAGGTTCAATAACCCAAGGAAAAAAAAAAAGGGAGAAAATCAGTCTGTAGGTTGGAATCAATAGACATGTCTAGGAAAAAGATAGTAAAGAAGTCCCCTCCATTGTGCTCCTCAAATCTGGGCCTGGGCTCTGGCAGACACAGTGAGGCTCAGGACGAGTGAGCCAGACTCTAAAATTATCATGAAACTGGACAAAAAGCAGAGGACTACCATAGTGAATTTTCATGAGTCTTGACCTTCTTTTCGAGTTTGTCTCTCCAGCCTGAATAGATGGAAACAAGGAATTTTTTTTTTTCACAGAAAAATAGGGGCGAGGGGGAGAAATGAAAAATCATACACACTCAGACCAGGGGTCCAGTTGAATCAATATTTTGTCTCCAACAGTGATAAGCAACAAGTAAGTACAAGGAGAAGCAAAACAGGTACCAGTACTTTCCTGCTCTGCTCTCCCAGAACTGTTGGCAAGTCCATGCCAGGAGTTGTATTTAATAAGCTTTCACAGACCTCTTTTCTTCCATGGATTTATGGAATCACTCTAGGGACTCACATGAAAGCCTGACTATCAAAATGTTCTGCAGGCTCTGTGGTCTAATTGTGATTTACACAAAACAGAGCCTCACTTTGCTTGTAATTGCACTCAGTGTACTCAAGCTTTTGCAGGGTGCAAGAGTGGATGACCGCTGCCTGGTAGACGCCTTCCCTGGAGCCCCAGTGAGGCTGCATCATCTCCACTGATTGTCTCCTCTCACAGTTGAGGGGTCCCATTCTATCCACCTGAATCCAGGAGCTCCATCTCATCAACACAGAGCCACAGTGAAACTACTAGATACCACAGGTGAGCTGCAAAGCTGCTTTGGTTGCTCATCCCAGGAGGAAGTCCTGGGTCATTTGCCCTTGTCCTTGCCTCAGACACCCTGGTCTGGAGCCTTGCCTCTTCCTGTCCCACTTCTGGTGTGTCCCTGCCCTGGATCTGCTCTTCTGGCAGCATTGCTGGGAAGTTGTGCAAAAGTCTGAAAGACTTGGAGCAGAAATGTGATGTACTTGCAGTTACAGAGTATCCGCAAAATATTTACAGACTATTGAAGCAGTTGGCAAGCCCTATGAGGAATTATTTATCAACAGGCTGTCTCCCAGCTCTTCTGAGAGGGATGAAAATTTAATTGTCCTCACTTAACATAGGCAGAGGCTGGGATGAAGAGTGATGATGTGCCCAGACAGTAGCAGTGTTGTGGCAGTCTCCTCTCTCCAGCCCAAGCCCAGACACTTCACCCTCCTTGACTGCAGTATGTGGTCAAAATCACTGAAATATTTGGGATTTAGCTGTAGGTATTACCTCAAAAGTACTAAACAATCCCCTAGATCCAAACAACGCAACAACTGAGGTGCTGGATCTCAACTGAGATCCAAATTTTCCCACTGAATGTTTCTACCCATGAAATTACATGGTGAAATTCAATGATGGATTGAAATGCACAACTGGAATTGTCACAAAAACACATGCCTGGGAACCACTCCAGGAATCATGAATAAATAGCAAGCACTAAATTAATATTATTCTACACCTTAATCTGGCATGCCTTATGGCAATAACCAGAAATTAATATAAAGATTGTATTTCTAAGGGCAGGGTTTCTCAAAGAATAAAACTTTTTTAATAAGCAATTTGGAAAAAGTGTAGCCCATGTTTCTATTCCAGCCTATAGGATGTTTTCTTTTATGCACAGTAGCTGAAATGTCTAGTCTCAATGTTATCAAACATTGGCAATGACAGTGAAAATCACAGCATCTTGTGAGTGGGCTGCATTGGAAGAAAATTGTGTTAGAAAATCAGTATTGTACTTATATTGTCTTTGAAAGGAGACATTCAGTGGTGGCACAAGGATGAGGATACACAGCACTCTGCCTAAATGTCCTTGTACTGCCCTGGCAAAGCACAAGGAACGGTATTATCCCCAGGGCCTGTCCTGCCTCCATCAGCACAACATGCCCTGCCAGGGTCACTGCTGCAGGCAGGTGTCACCTCCCTTGGGCGCAGGGTGCGTGAGGAAAAGCCTTGGTCTATTTTTGGTGTGGCAAACCCCAAAAAGTCCGTACAGTAAGTATGGGGGTGTATCAGCAGGAGCTGTTTGTCTCCCCAGAGTGGCAGGACAGAGAAATGTCACTTTCCAGGGCTAGGCTCTGGTCCATTCAGGTCAACTACAGCCTTGGGTGAATATATTTTCTGTGTCTGTCTGCTGCAGCTTCGGGTAAGACCAATATTGCTTCAGCATGTGTGACCCTGTTTCTCTTTGCTTTGGGGGCTCAGAGGGCTCACCCAAACACAAGTGATTGAGTCAGGTCATTCCTCCCACAGGCTAGAAGGAGAGAAAGGCAGGGGAGACTGCTCTATTTTTAGCTGCCTAAGACATACAGACCTCATGGTGATTGGGGGGCTGATAATTACATAAGAAGTGCTAAGATTTGCTATTTAAGTCTATCTGGCCTCTTGCTTATCTCAAGTGTGGTACTAGCAGTTCCCGCTCTAAATGTCCGTAATCAAAATATAACGTGTTTTCCTGGAATCCATTACATGAAGTAATAGGCTTTTTTATAGCATCTCTTTTCCATACGCTGTTCTTTCTGGCTAATGCTTCTAGCTGGGTGCTGCTAGGGTGGCGATATTGGTATCACAGGAGCTGGTCTTAGCTCCACACACAAAAGCTTAGGGTGCTTAAATATCCATTTACCACTGGGGAAGAGGACTTGTGTTTGAGCAGACTGTCAGACATTGTGGTCATTGCCTCCACCCTGCTGCTATTGAGCAAAAGTGTTTTATGCAGAAAATGCACCTAAAAAAACCCCTGTCCATCAACAGGTTCAGCTCCTGTAGGTGATGCATCCTGCGCGCTTTCATGCTGCTGTAACCCAAAATGCACCCACCTATGTATCAGGTGGCTGTCTGCAAAGGTAGCCTGGGGCGGGCAGGCAGGCAGGACCTTGAGTTTGTTGCTTCCCTTACACATCAAGGGTATTTCAGATATTTTTTCAATTCCTTGTGATCATTTCAGTGATTTTTGTATCATGCCTGACCACTTGGCTATGTCCCCCTGAGCCTCTCTCTACACAAAGTTTGTCATGGGTGTCTCCACACCTATTTCAGGACTTTTTTTGCCAGCAAAAACACTTTTTACCAGTTCCAGTGGCAGCAAAAGATGGAGGCAGTGCAAGCAAGAAGGCTGGTTTATGGATAACAGACAAGGCAAACTGTAAGGCCTTTTAGTGGCATTGTCCTGGGAAAAGCCACATATGTTACTGCAATTTGAAGCAGTGATATCTTTTAAAAATATAACCCTTTATTCTCATGCTGCTCTAAAGCACTCAGAGGAAACAAGGCCATTAAAAATGAGGCAGTGGCCTGCAGCTCCTGGAATGTCCTGTGCCACATGCCACAGGGGTGCTCTTGGATTTCAGGTGTGCAGAGGTTATATCCAGCTCCCGGGCACTGGCGTGAATGGAAACACTTCTCATTGCATTAGTAACGCAGGGCTCGACTCCAGCTGTCTAAATGCAAGCAATTGGTTGAGAGTTTGGGGAGAAACCAGAATTTCTGGCAGTTTTATTACACATGAACAGTGTTAGTATTAAAAAAAAAAAAGTATACGAAAGGTCTCTCTATTTTTACATAGCAGGGTGAAAGTATTAGGTATCTGTGGCAATATTTAGTCCGAAGGAAAATGAAATTGAATCCAAGTGACATAATGAGAAAGTGTCTGGCAAAGCCTGGTCCAGGGGAAAAGTAGCAGGGATCATTGCCTTCTAAAATTTAATTTTTAAGATGAATATGCAATGGAACTGAAAGCTATGGTATAGCTAAAAGCTATTGTATAGTAGAAGCACACTGTTTTGCGGAGAGAGACAGAGGTGTTGGCATTTTAAAGCAGGAAATGTGTGGACCAAAAAGTGAGAGAGAAAATTTTAGTGTAGCGGGCTGGAACTTGGAAGACACACAGAAGAGAGCTGCGAGCGGGAACACAGCAGGGAAGGAGTGCAGAATAAAGGAAGGCAGGATGAAAACTGCCTAAAACTGGCACAGCAGGGTAACTTGGAAAATAATTCCCAGTTGGTTTCAGCGCTTGAGCCTTTCTTTCAGACTCTCTTCTGCTCAGCCTTGCCACCATGGCAGGTGTCTCAAGTTACCATCAGGTAACATCAGAATGATTTTGCTTCCCCATACAAACTGGGGCTGTAAGGGGACTGCTGCTAAGAAAGGCTTTGAAGAAGGAGCTCTGAGACATACAGCACTTTTTTTTTCCCTCCTCTGAGATCCTACAAGAAATATACAATGAAATATCTCAGTGTGAACAAAGTAAGATGCGTCAAGTAAGAAATCCTTCAAATACCTTGCAAAGAAGGATTCAAGAGAACAGGTAAATTTGAGGGGGGAGATAATGTGATTGCAGGCATTATCTCTGCAGCAGTCTAAAGATGTCTCTGCCAGCGTGGCCTTCAAATGCAGCACATGGATACATCTACGCTTGAGTGAGGCAATGAGGGAGAATTTGTTGGAGGGACGGATTTCTCCCCCGTGCTCTCTCTGGCTGCTGGCTGTAGGTGATCTTACCATGGACTGGTGGTTGTTACAGCCACAGTGCCCTGGCAGGCCCTCAGGGATGACCCAATGGAGGCCACATGGGGAAACTGAGAGCACAGGAGCCTCTGCTGCTCCTGTGCTTACAGAGGCTCTTGTTGGCGCTGTGCCTCACTCCTTTCTCCTCCCATCTTGGAATTTATCTTCCTGGGGCTCAAGAAAAACAGTGCTAAAAGGTTACAAGGCCGTTTTCCCAGGAGAAAATCTTCAGTACACATCTGTATTCAAGCCCCTTTTCTGTTGTACTAGAGGCATCTACAGGATTCCTCAGCTGCTTTTATTGGTGTGGGATATACTGAACAGGTGTAGTGATTTTTTCAATCTCAGGTATTCATAAGCCACAACTATAAGTCCTGGAAAAAATCTCTAGCACTGTTTTCCTATCTGTATTCAGCCCTTGGCATTATTTATTTACAGCTATGCTCGGCGTTTGCTACTAGGTGAAAATAAAATACCTTCAATCACTGGAACTGCAGGTGACAGGTGAGTTGAATTTCTTCTGCAAAATCACTCGTCATGCTAACTTTTGATGCAGCTAGCAACAAGTAAAGAACTGACTTCTAACACCCTTGTTACTACAAAGCAGCTTGAACATTATTAAATCCTATAAACAAGGAAATAATACTTTTTTTTCCTGCTGTGGCTTTGAAAGCTTGCCTTTGAAATAGTAATATGGAAAGCCACTAGTAGGTGAGATGTACAGTCAAATCACACCTTTAATCAAGATACCCCTTGATTGTTGCTCTGCATGCCAGTAACTGATTGTGCTTTGCCAAGGCTGTCTTGCCACTTATGGTGCAGTTGCCATAATCTTGCTCGAGTTAATATGTGGTTGCAATTGTACCTGTGGGAATCATGCTGGCAGTGGTGAGGAGGGCAGATTAAGGAGACAGATAAAATCTATAAAAAGACAGAAAGGATATTCTGCCACTCTGTTTTTCTGCAAGTAAGTGCTTGTTCTTCAGTGCAGTAAAAAATCCCAGTCTGATCGGTATTTGTGGCCTAGAAAGTAATGGATGAGATACGAAGATAATGGATGAGATATCAGCAGAAGTTGCTATAAAAGCAGTAGGTGCAGAAAAAGTCACTATTAATAAGTTAATTAATAAGTTACTTTTCCACTAATTGCTTTCAGTGTGTTTTGTGGGAGAGAATACAACTCACCATTGGTTGTGTTCAGAGATACAAGAGAGTTTATCAAACGAGCTATGTGCTAATTGAAGACCAACTGAGCTTCTAAAACCAGGTATTTTTGAAGTGGTGCTTGTCTCTATTCCATCTTTCCTTTGCTCTGACCTATGGGAGAACCCTAAATGCAAAGTGAGCAGAAGAAAGGAAAAGTGGAAATCAAACTGCTAGTTCTGTTCTGTGCTCTTTCAGGATCAATCTCCTTTTTTTTTTTTTTTTTTTTTT
>VWZG01006225.1:697660-729775 GCA_013396735.1 Grallaria varia
AAAAATTGCCAGAGCCACGTTATTTTCTGTAAAAATGGAAACATTGTTGCAAGGGTCCCTCCAGAATCCCATCTGTTACTGAAAGCTGAGAGACGGAGGAACCAGAGGTCAAAGTCTGAGCTCCTGTGAGAAAGGAGAGCTGAGATTCGTTAAAGATGTTAAAGCTTTGTTTTAAATGGATTGTTTGTCTCCTAGTTCTCATAAATACTTCTAAAGGAAGTATTTACATATTAAAATGCATTCTTTCTTGGTTTCCATGCTTCCTCACTGAAGGTAACAGTTAACTACATCTACAGCTTGGCAATTCTCCCTTTTTCATTTGTCCTTTTGCTGTTTTTCAATGCTTTCCTACGCATAGCCAAATTTTGAAAAGCTGCAGCATAACAAAGCAAACTGATGGAAAAGGATCTCTGGGTGTAGCAGAGCGAAGGGGGTGAGCAGGAGGAAAGAGTGCAGCAGAAAATCCAGCCTCTTCTCCCTTAATGGAAAAAAAAACCAAAAAACAAACAAACAAAAAACCAAAACAAAAAAACCACAACAAAGTTGGAAAATCTCTTCAGAAGTTTTCTGCATTCAATAATTTTGTGCAAAAATAGAACAAAAGAAAAACCAAAAAAATTAGTTCTGTGGCCAATTCTGTGTCCAAGTCTGGTCCTGATCCACAAAATCCTAGCCCCCTTTGAGTTTGATCAAGGGCAAATTGAGAGACAGCCTTAAAATGCTGGTGGCCTTGCATGATTCGAGCAGCTGAACTGAGCTGCCTGGTTACGTTTTTGCAATATATTATATACAGCATTGAATACTCAATGGCTGTTTGCCTAATGGAAAAGAAAATGGAGAACACATGGGCCAGATTAATAGAGGGAAAATTGGACTGATTTTCTTTTTCTGCACTGGCATGGTTTCACCTACTTTGATGGAGTTATTAATGATTTGTGTTGCCATGCAACATATGTAGCTAGCAGAGCAGGACTATGGTGAAGGAACAACGGGCATTTCAAGTGTACAGGACAGTTTTGGGCAGTGAGCTGAAGGAATACAACAGAGGGAAATGCATTCACTAAAATTGTGCCTAAAGGTCACTTTTCTCTACAATAAGCAAGAAAGGACCAGGTACAGCATCGCCTTCCCCTTGCTCTGCTCACCTGACAGGGGAGACCCCAGAGCCTTTCCAGGGCATCTGGCTGCCATAGAGGAGCTGTATATTGCAGGGAACGGTGCTCTGGAGGGAGGAATTTCTTTTGCTTAAAAGGCAAAAGTGGAAAAGCTACACTGAACCTTTCAGCTTTGGTTTGCTCAGCTACAGAAAAAGACAGAGCTTGACTTATGGGTTGTTAATTGTCATTGATGAGTAAACAGGAAAGAACCCAATTTAGCTGAGATATTTGTAATTTTTTTCCCCCAGTTCATTTGAACTGGAAATCAGTGAGACACAATAAATAGAAAGCTATGAGGTTATCATTCACAGAGCCACTTTTCCTGGTAGAACTGTGCTTTAAATCAGCAGAACTGTCAACCCTCTGACACAGCCAGGCTGTAAATACTCAGTCATCGCTTCATTCAGGGTGCAGGGGAGTGGTGAGAAAGGAATGACCAAAAGCTTTCCCAGAAATATGGTGCCCTAAGGATTCATTTGTTACATAGAGGCTGTGCCAGCGCATTGCTCTGCCAGCCTTGTACCTCTATTGAAATGTCTCTGCTGATTTATTCTCAGTATCTGCATTCCCATGTGTGAATTCTGTACGTTTCTCCATTTGACTTCAGTATATTACCTCAGTAGACTGAGGCTGAATTTTACAGGATTCTGAGTGCAACAGTGCCTGGCAAATACAACTTTGCTACCTTCCTTTTCCAGTTAGTCTTAAAAAAAATTTTTTTTTAAAACTTTATCCACTGTTTGCAACTCTGCGGGAGTCAGTCTGGGTAGTGGCCTTTTGCAATACATGTGGCTGGTCCTATTTGTTTGAGTTGGTATCTGAGGATTAAGAGATTTGGGAAAACTCATTTACTCTTTCTTTCTTTCATGATCCTCTCAGTTGTTTTGGCTGGTTTTCTGCCTGCCCAAAGGGGGGAAAATGGAAACAAACATCTGTAACTCTTAACACCATGCCACTCAGAGCCAGCAAAACCTTCCACTTGTCACTTGGCAGGAAACAGCAGGATTCCTGTATGATGGACTTGCACTCAATCCATATTTTTCCTAGCTGTGATTTTGGATTTAATATTGTAATGTTGATGTTGAGTTCTTCACATCAGCTGAAAAACCTGACTCCATTTTTTTTTCCACTGTGCTATTGTACAAGTGCTAAATAGGAATAGCTGTGTCAGGAAACACAATTGTGTATCTGCTGCTAAACGTAGCCACTGTTGAATTCATTATAGTTGCTTTTTCAAACTAGTAAAATGAGACTTTTCTGTTCTTATGCTCAACCTACATCCACAGACAGAAGCCCATTTCTTCTACTGAAGATCAGTATAAACCACTACTTGCACCTCGGTGTTTTTTAATAGCAGAGGCTATTACGGTTTTACAGAAAACATAGTCAACTTGGAACTTGCATGCTACTGCATCCAAGGTTGTGATTTGCTTTTTGTGAGTAAACCTTCTTGCACAAACACCCTGTTACCAGGTTGCTGCGAAAGTGGCAAATATCTATCTCAGTGAAATGTTATGCTTTTTAGGCAGATGTGAATTCTTAAGGTTTGGTCTTCTACCCTGCTGTTTTGATGGACGCAAAGTGGCTTCGGTAGCTATTGTTCACGGAAACGAGAGTCCCTGGGCATAAACCGCAGCATCACCCACGGGCACTCCACTCCCAGAGCCACGGGTGGGAGCAGAGGCCCCTTGGGTATCCGCTGGAGTCCTCTCTCCTGGGATATGAGAAAACACTAGGTGTCACCAGTGAGGTTTCTTTTCCCAGCAGTAACATGCATTTGAAAACCCTCAGCCAATCCCGTTGGTAGACTGGCTGCCCAGGGACTTGGTGCATCTTTATAGGAAAGCCAGGAAGCCTCCCTGAAATCCCCATCTCAGACAAGTCTAGCCAAGATTTCAGGCTGTTCGGTAAAAATCGTGTCAGGATTAAGCTTGATTTTTAAGTGCATAGAAGGCTATTTTTTAAAGCCTACTTTTATGAAGAACGAAAACATTATTAAAATACCAAGTGAAATAGAGTTTTTCCTTTATTTGTTTTTTAGTCATCAGTTAGATCTTATTGAGTGGGGTTTTTTCTCATGTCTCTGTTCTTTCTCTTTCTGTCTGCACAAATATTTCCCTGTTGAGTACTGTCCCTAAAATAAAACAGGAATTACTATCTTGTTCAGAGAGGCTCTTTTCTGTTGTTGAGATGTGAACAGCAGTGCATGTGGTGCACAGCTCAGTCTCCTGGTCCAAGAAAATTTTATGACCCCAAAGAGGGCAGGGAACACACTAAAAAAAATACTTAAAAATTAAATGAAAAAAAAACCCAAACACAAAAACTACAAGAAGAACAGAGACAAATGTAAGAGGCTGAAGCTGCCCCAATGCCTCAGGCAGCAAAAAAATATCTCCTTTTGCCTCTGCTTTGACTTCGCTGTCCTCTACTGAGTCCATCAAAGCCCAGAGAATAAAAGTATTCTTTTGACCACAGGGAGGTAGCCACTTTTTTCACTCTAGACAGTGATCCTTTCTCTTCTTCTCTCTCTCTCCTGGTCATTTGCAGTGCCAAAGTTACACTGATGGAGGTGGCAGCCAGAAAAAGACAAATTCCAAAAAGGAGAAAAGTCATTTTACCTATTTTCCTCTTCTTTTCCTAAACATATGTGTATTATTAATACTAAGGAGTAGAGGGTTTTTTTCAATATATTCTAGAATCTGTTTGTGTTTAGGGATTAAACTCACTACAGACACTCCTAATCTTCAATTCATTTCTTGCAGGTGACAGCTGTGATGGCATTAGAGACTTGCAAATCCTGACACCCACACAGCCTAGCCATAATTTAGGTTCATAAACCTAAAGAATAAATTTAGGTTTAAATCATAAATGGCTATTAACATTACATTTCACAAAAACACGTGCATTCTGGGCTAGATAAAAACCCTTTTTTCTCCCTTGCCAGCTTTGGCAATATTTCAGACCCCTGCTATAAAAGAAGTGTGATTCAAGTGGTAGTATCTATAAAACTAAGATCTGTATTTAAGATAAAATCTAATTTAGTGTCTATGAAGTTAAAGCACACTCTCTTTATAGTGTATACGAAGTACACGTATGGCCAAGTCCAGATCCCCACAGATACTGGTGCAAATCCTGGATTAGACAGCAAGAATACATTTATCCCTGGAAAAAAAACCCTAAGGAAGCCATTCAGGAAACTGTGGTGCTTGAGGGATTAGCTGTAAACAGAGAGGATGGCAGCATCCTTGGGAGAGAATGCAGCCATAAATAGAAATTGGCAAAATACAACTCAGAGAGTTGCAAATTATAAAATAGCTTTCTACTACTATTGAGTGGAGAAACAGTTTTGGAGTCAAACCTGTTAGGAAAAGGACTGCCACGTAGAACAGTGCTAGCTGGCATGATCCTGTGTTGTGCTCTGCAGTCAGCATCTGGTTTCTGTAGCTACTTCCTAGCTAAAATGGTTTCTAAATGGCAGTTTTTCATTAAATCATAGCATCATCAGGGTTGGAGGAGACCTTTAAGATCATCAAGTCCAACCACCCACCCAGCACTACCACTGTAACCCCTAAAGTACTAAACCATTTCATCCAGTGCCAGATCCAGACCCCTCTTAAACACGTCCAAGGATGGTGACTCCACCACCTCCCTGGGCAACCTATCCCAATGCTTAACAACCCTAACAGTGGACACTTTATTTTTAATATCTCCCCATCTGATGAAGAAGCATTTTTCTCCACAGTCTGTTTCTCTTTCCCAGCCTGAATGGCCCTAGGTGGCAGTTGTCAGCCACACGTGCTGCTGAGCACTGACTGTGCTTCACAGAGAGGGAAGGTGGGCAATGTGCTTCTCAAGATGATCGCAAACAAACATAGAATAAATTTAGGGAGGGCAGGGCTTCTGCAGGAGTGATTAGAAAAAAATCACACTTCATTCTTTACGTTTTATCCTCTGTTGTGGAGCTGGCCATTTTTTCAGTTCCTTGCCCAAATCTTTGCCTCTGGTTCAGTCCTCAAAATAGTTCTTAACTAACAATGGGCCTTTCAAAGCTCTCTTAAAAGAAGAGACACAGAAAAAGTATTGTGGACCTATGGGAGGCATTAGCTCAGCCTTTTGGCAGTTGCTTTTTTCTCCTTTACATTCAATTGGAATAAACTTAATATTTACTTATTTATATTTTTATGTACTCTCTATGCACAGGGATGACAGGATTGCCTCTCACCTACCTCAGCTGGAGAGCAGCAGACAATGTAATGACTCCAACAAATTCACCTACAAACCCTGTGATGTCTCCTCCTCCACCCCCACATTCAGCATACAGGTAAGAAGCTTTATTTATCTGATTCTCATCTGCTTCCTCATCTTCAGTCTGTTTCCCTTTCCCTCCCTATGCTGATTCCTCTAGCATTTAAAAACAAAATTTAAAAAGCTAAAAGCCCCATGGCATGTTCCTTCTTTCTTGCCATTTTTCTAGTAAGCAATCACTGCTTCTAAAGTGGGTAGTGTTTGTGTTCAGTCCTTTGCTGGATTTTCCCTGTTCCTCCTGAGATATGCTGGAGTTGTTCCTATGGGTGTAGCTGTACTCATCTGCAGAGCAAAGAGAGCAGTTACCTACCTTTAAAGGTGCTCAAGATCCACTTTTTGAGGAAGGCCTGTGGGAAAAGGGAGGATTTTGTTCAATCCTTTTTTTACCAGACGGGCTTTATTCACTACTGGGACTGGTGGTGAGACCTTGGAAAGAGAACATTGCTCTCTGGAAGAGGGTTCATTCATAACTTAATGTCAGCAAAGTGATTCCATCCTGTCCCCTTCACATCTTAGAGCAAATACTTTTTTCCTTGTTTTTACTCTAAACCTCGTGGAATTTATGGACATACACGTACATGGCCAAAACACAGATTTGAATGGAAGTGAAAGATGAGGACAAGCAAAGAAATAGACACTCAGAGACTATGAGATGCTTTTTAAAGCACAAAGGATCTACAGCTATCTTTCCATTAAACCCCTTTTATCACTGGATTGTCTATTATTAGAATAAGAGTACACAAAGTTTTCTGTGTCCGTTACATAAAGGCTGGTAATAAATCTTGTTTGGTTCCTTGCTGGCCTATGCCATTTCTCAGCAGAGCAATTTGGTTATTGCCATGGTGGTTGTTCACTGGATCTCTGGCAGTCTATAGTGGGAGTCTATAGAGATTGCTGCCCCTCTGATGTGGGATCTTTGCCATTTGCTGTGTGGTTCTGTCCGAATGAATGTGTGAGCAGCAAATGGAGACTCACACCCCCCGCCTACACAGGAGCTTAGATCAAGGAGCAAAACTACCTCCAGTTTACATATAAATAGAATTGTATATAAAATCCCAACACCATTAGCTTACACAAATTATGTATGCCAGTCATTCTAAAAGTTCTTTCCAAGTAAGCAAATCCTCTATAAATTTAAGAGATAATTAAATACATGTCTTTCAGACACTTTACACCTTTAGTGACCTCATCAAAACATGCCAGTGGTCTGCCAAAATCCATGACTCCATTTGTAAATTTTAGCTGTTCCAGGAAGTTTGTGCACCTGATGCAATGTTACTTTTATTAAAACTTCTGCTTGTTTCAGTTCTTCCTGTTAATTTATCTAGGGTCAAGACAGGTTTGTAGCCATTGGATAAAGCTGAATGTGAAGAATGATCACTACTTGAAGGATAGATCCTGTATCTTGTCCTTAGCTGGAGAAATCTATACTTTCCAAAAATACAGGGAAGAGCAAAGAGCCATAAAGTATTCCTGAGATTAAAGAGTATGTTCAATATCACAACTTTTTAAGACAAAGTGGTAATGTAAAATTATTCCTGCATTTTCTTTAAATTTGATTTCTCCTACAGCAAGACAACTTGTGTTACACAGTGCTGTTCACCACTTTCCTATTCTGCTCATACCACACAGTCTTTTGTAAACAGAGCAATCACCATCCAGAAGCATCAGTGAGGTTGCCTTGTCCCAGCTGCTCTGAAGTTTGGTCCAAGATTTCAGTCTTGCAAGGCTGTCAACACCCAGCCTTAATTTATTCCACCCTCTCTCTGGGTTAGGAATACCCCCTAAGGTTATTTATCATCAGAAAGAAGAAAACAGATTTTTTGCATTAGCACAGCTAATGGGACATCTAATACTTTCTGTTTCAAGACTTACCCTGAGATACTCCACAAGAAGCCCTCCTGTCAGTCCCATACATCCCTTCCCAACACTGTTACAGACTTGTGCATTTCTTTGAAATTTCCAGTTCGAGACCTTTTTACCAACTTTTTTTTTCTTTTTTCTGTTTTTTCTTGTAGCCATCCCCATTTCCTGCAGTTGTTTTACAGCTCTCCAAGCAGTCCGAGATCTGATGATTTCCTGAAGCTCTTGAAGATAAAAGCTATTTCATTTCTGTGGTCTAACAAAGGTACTCTTGCGTCCAGGAGAGCTATGGAATGAGTCCAATGGCATCTGATTTTTTTTGCCAGTGTGCTTCATTTTGGCCTGTCTTTCATTCATGTCTGTGTCTACTTCCATCATATGAAAAGCCTATTTACAGTTCTGTGTATTGCTGTGCTTGCAATAACTATGGCTCTTAAGCTCACCATTTTCCCCACATATTTGCTCTTAAGTCAGACCTTACTAACAGCATCTCAAGCAATGGACTGCAATCCCTCCCTGCTAGAGATGTCCACAGTTTTGGCAGTCATGGTTTGGTGTGCCCACTTTGTTTCAGCCCCACTAGCTGGCTCTTGTGATGAGAGCTGTCCCTGGTGACGTGGAGACCTGCCCCAGCCCCTGGACTTGTTGTGCACCTAGACAGGGATCAACGCATGCCTGACACAGCTGATTTTCCTAGGAAATCACTGGCCAGATCAGACAGAACACTATGCAGATGAACTGCCCAAATTGTTGCAAAGATCAGTGGAACAGGCTGGAGGAAGTTATGCAAAAGTCTGGCTAGACAGACCCAAAACAAGAAAAAACATAAGCCCACACCCTCCGTCTGATGATCCTGATGACTGAACAACAGTGGAAACATGTTTATTTGCCAAAAAGAGCTTCCCTACTCCTTACAAGGAGCTGTGTACACATTCGTCCCTATCTTTGTGGTCCTCTTAAGGACTTGTATCTTCAGCAACAGGAATGAAAAACTGGTCAAAATTCGTCACTGGAATGAAATGTGAGTTTCCTGCCATCACTCATCCTTTACCTCTTCCTTTCTCTTTGAATAGATAAGGAGTCGGTTCTCTCCAGAAGGATTTGTTTGCTTTATGAGGCATTTCAAGCCGAGTGCCCGAGGCTGAGGCTGTAAGGTTAAGGCTGCGGGACAGGGTGTATTGTTTCTCGGCAGTCAGGTTCTGATTTGTGCAAGAAGGAAAAGAGTAATTTCTCATGCTGTTTTCCCTCTCACAAATAGAGCTGGTTAGGAACATTTATTTGCAAAGGTTTTGGTGAGACATGGAAAATGTGCTCTCTGTTTGCAATCAGCCCTTCTCATATTTTTTTTTCTTCTAACCAGCTATTTTGGAATAAGTCTGAATAGCCTGTTCCTAGCACATATTTTAGCTTATGGCATTGTAAAGTGTTTTATGGTGTGTATGTATGGCATACATGATATATTATTTTCTTAAATCAATCGCTAATTATTTTTTTCTTTGGCACTTCCTGTCAGTCAAACAGAGATAACTGAATTTGGATGTGAATTTTCTGGGTGGAGAGGGAAGGAAAAGAGGAGGTGGAGGGAGAAGGAGCAGCAAATTGTTTTGCAAAGAGTCTCTGGGCTGGAGCCATGCTTTTGTTTGAAAACATAGATATATACCCAGTGACTGCGAATGTTAAAAATAACATAATGTCAATAATCTATGAGAAGGCCTAAGTTATAGGTCATGTAGCTATTAATGAAAAGCTCCTATGGCTCCTAAGTGTCCTTTGCCACATGTTTGTTCCACGTCTCAGTTCACATGGTTTGTGGGTTGAGGGAAACCAGCCCATAGAGAATAATCTGGTAATTTTTGTTTGTACCTCTGTCTTCACAGAAAATCTTCACAGTCCACTGGGTAGTCGAGTGAGAAACAAAAGCTGAGGTTAGGCAAGCATTGCTGCCTTGTTAGAAGAGGCCTGGGAGCAGGCTGGTGTGGGAAAAGGAGAGCAATCTGCCTTGGAGAGGGACAGGGTCCATGCTTAGGATCTGGGTCATGCCCCATGAAGGGAAGCTTTTCAAGGAGATTTTTCCCTGCTGGGCTAGGAGTGGTGGAAACCCTGCCCACAAAAGAGAGGTGGAAATATTTTTATATTGTACTTGTGCTTGTACTTGCACTTCCCTGGATTATTCAGATATTGCAACGATGAATACAGTAACACTTGCAAGTTACTCAGCTACTATGGTGTTGCAAGCTATATGAGGTAATACAGAAATATTTCATTCATTTCCAGGGACCAGCTCACTGGCAGTTTTCCAGCAGCACTGTAAACTTGTAAAACTGATGGATCAGTTTCCCAAGGGTCTTTATTACTGAGACTTCTGACTTCTCAGCAACTGGAACAGCCTTGTAAACTATTCAGACTATGCAAGATGCTTAAAATAAGCTTGCAATTAGTGTTCCCGAGGGTTTTCTGCTGGGCTTCTTTTCCCAAAGACTCTTTTCTGTCATATTTAGCACTGGAGAATTAGATGCTACTCTCTTGGGGCTTATCTCTGTCAAAAGGAACAGGGCACTTTTAAATGAAGTTAAGTGCTACTGCTCCCATCCTCGAAGGCAAAAAACACTGCAATGAGTGTAAGTTAAGTCTCCAGTTGGTTTAAAAAATTCCAAACTTTGGGATGACTTGGATCTGATTCCAGTGAGGCTTAGCACAAATATGTGTGTAACTAAGTTTCAAACACAGTTCTGCACATGAATTAAACTCTATGAACCATTGCTTTGACTTTTTTCATGTAAAATCTGAACCGGTGTGTGCCACATATCTCTCTCAGCTGCTCTACTTTGATATCCCTGTTCCTCTGTGTCGTTGAGGCAGCTGGTTCCTGAGTGAAGCCACCTTCTGTTTGATGACACACGGAGTACTGACCAGCTGCATCATCATTATAATGTGATACTGGATTAATTTTTCATTTTTTTAAAGGTTGTCTTTGGAGGGATTCTGATTTTGAAAGTTAAAACAATATTAAGACATATAATGTTTATATATATATATGACACAAGACTACAGTGGTAAAATTTTGGTTTTTCATCATAAAGGAAAAACAAAATTAAATTGCCACACTTCTGAATGATAAAATCTCTGAGCTGTGCCCTTCAGTTTCAGGGAAATAAAAATAAAAAGGGAGCAGAAGAATCACTTTGTTCCCCAGCCCTGCCCTCGGGTGTATAAATAGCAGGCGTCCCTGCGCCCGGGTGGTTGCTGGAGTTCCACTCATTCCAGAGATCTTTGGCCACCCTCTTATCAAAACAGAAAGGCTGACTTCACTCCTGCTCTCCCCTGATTGATTTCATGTTGGAAACAGGTAATGCGACAGCTTTCATTGTCCTTGAATTAGCCACCTACTTCCAGAGGTCAAACAAACAGGCTGAAGGTCCCGAAACTCACTTCAGATAATTGCTGCCAAAATTCCTTCTCCGCAAAATAAGCAGAGGCTGGAGCAGTCCTGGGTGACAAATGTTCTCCAGAGAGATGGACAGAAACCATCCCGGGCAGGCTAACAAGGGGTATCAAACTACAGGGCTGGGGAAGAGGTGAAATGTGAGACAAAGTCCAGTGCCAATTTTAAACTTAGGAGCTCAAGCCACAGAAAGTTTCTACTTGATTTTAATAGGCTTTGAAGTTCTGGTCAAGCTGAGGTGGAGCTGAGCAGTAGCTTAGGACATGGCTGTCAGATCCAATCCTGGAGCTCTGGAGGCTCAGTTTTACACTAGGCACCAGCACAGCCCTTCACTTGATGAAATACCTGGCATCAGCATTTCCTACCAGCTCTCTGCTTTTGACTTTATAGAAACCATATGAGTTTAGAGGCAGTAAGTCATGGCTAAAACTTTTCACTCTTCTCCCTCTCATTTTCACTGTTTTTCCTTCCACCACTTTTCTAGCTGTTGCTTCAGCTACTCTCTAATACATTTCTCTGTCATGTAGCACAGACGCTGCAGCTACTGCTGTGCAATCTCTGTCATGCATTCAACATGTACACTGTGCCTAAGGTGATTGATGTCACCCTGTTGTTATTATCCTGTTTTCTTTAGAATGAAAGCTTAGAGAAAGAGGGGATTGTATTGCTGTGCTTTGGAGGGTCGTCCTCATAAAAAGAGAAGGCAAGTGCAAGGCTGTGCCCGGCTAATACATTGCAGGCACTTCATGTTCCTCCAAAGTACTGTCAGCTCCTGTTTAGCCCTAGATTGATTAATGTGACTACATATCCCACCTGTAGCTGCACAGATGCTATGGACTGCAGAGGCATGCAAAGTCAATTGCATTAGGTCCTGCTTCACTTACTGTTGTTTATATATAGTCTATCCTCTACAAGAAATGGCTGGTATGTTTTTTATATGTGGGTATAGTAAATAAGCTCTTAGAGAACAACCCAGATATCCACAGTTTTGATTTATCCAGTGTTAGGCAACCACCGTGCTGATAGGAAGGATGGATAAGAAATATCTGCCTTTCAACAACAGCTTTTCCTTTCTTTTCCTCTTTCCTTAAATTGTGTAATAGAGTATTTTACCCTTGCTTTAACATCCTTCATCAAAACTCTGAAATACTGCTTTCCCCATTTTTCTTTTTTTTTCCCTATCCTGTTTTGAAACAAACAGGACCTTGAGCAACCTGATCTAGTTGAAGATGTCCCTATTCATTGTAGGGGGATTGGACTAGATGACCTTTCAAGGTCCCTTCCAACAAAAACTAGCCTATGATTCTATAATACTGCTAAGATCTCTGCTTCTGCTTCCTTGCACACATTGGCACGATAATGTTTTGTGTCTAACACATCATTAAGCGTCTCTATGTTTTAATACTCTCTCTCTCTGTCTCTCTCTCTCTTTGCGTCTTCACTCAGACCTCTGAGTGGCCTTTGGCTCCTGCTGGCTCTGCTCTGAACATCTCTACAGACTGTGCTTGCAACACTTCTGCACTTTCCTCCCAGCGTGGCTTCTTGAGCTTGCCAAGGGCAGCTCATGTCAGACTAACCTCACAGCTGTCTTCATCACTGTGATTATAAACAAAAGGAATGTGTCAGATCCCATTCATCTGGGCTTTAGGACAGCATCTGATGTCCTGCTTCAATTCTTATACCGCTCAAGGTCATCATCTTTATGCAAGGTGAGCAGGAACACTGCAGCAGATAATAATGCAACCAAAAAGTACCAGGCATAAAGGTAGTTAATGGAGTTTATATGCATTCATGTATATAATTACATAAATATATGGCTAAAAAATGAAAGGGTCTTGGGATTTTTTTCTGCTTAATGTATTCATCATTAAATTAGGCACAAAGACTGTAAGTTTGCTGATGACATTTGTGGATGACAAAAGTTGGGAGACCCAGTCAGGTAGGGAGGGAGATCTGAAAAATGTTATGGGAAGAACAACAATATAATGAAGTCAAATTTAGAAGCACAAATAATAGAGGCACACGTATAGGTATCATTTGTCAGTATGCTGAAAATGGAAATAGAAAAAAAATTAATCAACTGTGCAATTCCCTGGTACCTGTGGAGCTTCACTACAACTTTCTTTGGAGAGGGAAATGTCACTCTGGGACATGTCAGTCAAGATGTTTCCTGTGGAAACACTAAATCCATAACAGAAGATGACATCAGTAAGGTGTCTTTAGGACTCTATATATGATTTTGGTGTCTCATGCCCATGGAAAATACAAATCTGAACAGGTGTAAGGAAAGGCTACTGAGATTACCAGGAGTGCCACAATCTTTCCTTACAAATGGAGGCAAGGCAACTTCAACTTGTTCAGCCCAGGAAAATGAAGGTTGACAGGGGATATGGTTTCCCTCTAAAAATACCCGGGAGTCAAACAGCAGTGAGGGAGAAGAACTATTTAAACTCATATGTGACTAAACTTGGTCTGGAAATGAGATGCAGGTTACCGGCCATTAAAGCAAACAGGCAAGGACAGCCTTCCGATGGGAAAAGCTGAGACCAGAAAAGCACAAGCACTTTTAAAACCAAATTTCAGCTGGGAATAAATGCTGTAGCACTTTGGGAGGGAAAGGTTCTGGCTCAAGCCTGATGACCTATCAGTTTGTGTGACTCCTGCATCCACCCAAGGAGGGCATGGAGAGGTGACAGTTACTGACTGCCAGGTAGAGATGCGGGATGCTTTTATGTACCTATGGTCCCTTTTGTCCCTCTTGTTCATCTTGATTTATGTACAGCATTTCAGCCAAAAATATTGGCACAATGCAGGTTTCATTCTTCTGGTGGTGACACCCAGATATATGTGGCAGCCAACCTTGCAAAATCCAACATGGAGGAAGAGTTTTCACAAATAAATCATTGTAACATAATTCACACATAAATATGCCACTGGTGTGTACAAGTTTGGTTCAAATTCTTAAAATGTATAAACATGAGATTCTCTAGAGGCACTTTCTTTTTTTTTCCCCTCCCCCTGCTTCTCTATCAGTAAAGATTAGAGGTATTTTATTTACTGTGGGAATGGCTATTAGTTGATTTAATATTTTTTTGTGGGCAGCAGCTAAAATAAGACCTCCTGGACATGTTCTCAGACCTTATTGCTCTCATGCCTAGTTTCTTTTTTTTTTTTTTCCCCAGAGAAATATAACTCTAGACATGGTTAACAAAGGCCTAGAGAGGTCTCTGCATACACAGGTTTTTATATGGATTTACCTAAATCATTACAAAATTTAGGCCAGTTAAGTCAACACAACAGGAAAGCTATGTTGATTTTTTTGGTCTTATTTAATTTCCATATGCTTGTAAATGTATTGTTAGACGTGCTGATACACCAGGATGTCACTATTATGGACTACATTCATTTTTGTACCAGTTCAGTGACCTGCATTGGCTGAAGTGATTTGACTTGAAGACGACGCAGGGTTGTGGCGGCAGAGCCACACACGGCACCTGATGAGTGCCCATGTTCAACTGCAGAACAGGTCTGTCTTATGAACAGCTGTGCTTTTGCGAGTTAGTGGTGCCAGTAGGAATAACAAGGGGAGCTTCCTGCTTCCCTTCTGTGACGTCTGTCCAAACCCACGTGCCAGGCTGCTCCTGACCTGCCAGGCACTTCGTGCCACAGCCTGTACCCACTCCCTCCCTCGCTAGGGTAATGTAGTACATACAAGCCTATAGGCAAAGCTGCACCTCTTCTCCCACGACATTAATTAATATAAATAACTGCACGGATTACTCTGAAAGTTTGGTTGTCTACCTGCCAAAACCTACTTAATTGGTATTCATGGTGGATGTCAAACATAGCTCGAAGACATCACTCAGCAAGCCCCTCCTGATAAACTGTAATTAAACCACACCAAGACACAGATTTCTGCATTAACTGTTCCTTGCCATTAAGGAAAAGAAAATTAAGGTAGGCAGCTCTCTTCAAGAGGTAAGAGCAGGGATGACTGAAGTCATTACTCCTGCAACTTGCTTGGCTCTGTCAAGAATGGTAAATATGAAATCTGAGGGTTTTCTCTCTCTCTCTTTTTTTTTTTTTTTTTTCTTCCCATGTGTCACTGCATTTGCAGGACCAGAAAGGGCTATGTCAGCCCAGGGTAGGGTAATCCAGTAGTTAGGAGCTGTGCAGGAATTTGGAAGAACTGGTCTCAATTTTTGACAGCTGATTCCTTGCATATATAAATGTTTATTGCCTCGGGTCACCATCTGTAAAATGAGGTTAATGCTTCACAGTAGGGCCGAGGATGAAAGCTGTTCAGTCTGTGACGTGTTGAGGAACTTCAGATTGGTTTCAGCCTCTAAAATGGGCCATGTTTAATGTGATAAGTATGTAACCTTGAGTTCCTCAAAAGGCTTCTCGTGTTTCCTGGAATGAAAAGATTTAGTTGCTGCTTCATTGATTTGGACTCACAAGGAGGAAATGTTTAACCTGTAGCATGGGCTGTGGCACCCACATAGGTGGTCCTTCTTTTCCCTGAGAAGGAGGAAATAAAACTAGCTCAGACCTAGGGATGACCAGGATACAGTGTGTCTACTCAGTCACTACAAAGAACTCCAGTAATAACAAACACTTCCTTTGTTTATGCAACTTACCAATATTATAGAGACATTATAAATAAGGAATATTTTATTAGTAAATATTACTTTTTCTTTACAAAGAAAGGCATCAAGAAAGAAAAATTAAAGAAGGCTTGATAGGCTAAAATAAAGAAGCAAACGGCGTAAAAAAATAGACCATAAATCAATTTATAACATTAAGAGTTTAATGGCTAACTACCTAAAGTGGGAAGACCAGCACTGCTAAATTTTCAGTCTGACAAAAGCAACGGGCTTAAAAAAAGTCTTGATCACCACCTTGTTAGGGAACTGCAGTCAGAGAGGATGACAGCTACAGAAGCAATAATGCAAGAAAACATGCCCGGTGGGAAAACAGGCTGATGAAAAGAGGAGATGGTCAACACAGCTGGAGAGAGAACAGGGCTCTAAGAGGAGAGAAAAAAAATGGTGACAAGAGTAAACTTGATCATGGGGGGACTTTGAGGACGACAAAACTGACCTGAAGTGAATTGGGTGGGTGTAGCTGCCCAGCTGACTGGACCCTGAGCTCCTGCCCAGCCTGTCTGTGCCCCACCACTGGCTCCTCCCACACAAGGAAGTCTTTGGGCTAACTGGAGTTATTGTGGTAGACAGGATGTATGAGAGAGGATGTAATTCAGCACTGGGTATCATTCCAGAACAAGGACAGGAAAAAGAAAAACAGGACAAAACAAGCAACAAAACCACCAAACAAACAGAAAACTAAAAGTCCTTCTGTGACACCAGTTCTAGGCAGTTTGGCCTTCATTGTGACCAAAGTGTAACAGCTTGGCCTGTCAAAAGCTGGCTGCAGCCCCTGCTTTTCAGAAACACATAGTACATATCTAATTTATTTCATTTTTTGGCCACAGAGTTATCTTGGAACGGGAAATAAGCTGTTAGGCTGTAGATGATATTCATGTTAACCCCTATAGAGAGAAGGTTACTTTGTGCTGAACACCAGTTATACGCTGAGTGTAAATATTCGCATTGGCTTTACCTCTGGAAGAAAAGCAAAAGTGAAAGTAGCAGTGCAGCAAAATCACAGCTCCTAGTTCAATGCCTTAGCACACAAAAAGCTAATGTTAGATTAAATGCTGGTTGAGAATGGTTTTGCTGTGCGTCGTTAATCTGTTCATAATTTATGGGCTACTTTTGCCATTTACAACTGCCTTTTTGTACTTCACCACTGCAGGTGATATTCTCTGTCAGTTTTGCAGTGCCCGTTATCTGGCACCTAAGGCATTTCATTAGCATTTAAACTAGACCTAAGTGCCTGAGTAATTCTGAGATAGGCTGTATCTGCAAGGCTAGCTGACTACTGCATTTAATTAATTTCCAGACTTCTTCCTTCCTTGTTAAGAGGGAAAAATGCAAGCTCTGTTTAAAATCTGATGGTGGTAGGAAGAACAGGCAGGCCACAGTTCTAGCTGCTGCTGAGGTTTCTTGCTCAACTTACTATCTCTTATTTCACTATTCAGCTCTAATGAAAAGGTTTTTCTCAAAGAGGAATATATTTGAAAAGTGACCAAGAATGGAGAGATCTTGAACTAATGAGTTCCCTCTATTTCTATGCCCTGTCTCTGGAGGCAAAGGAAAACAGATTCATTTGTTACAAACTTGATCACGGCACAGAAAAGTGATGAGACGAGATTAAAGACGAGTCTGCCAGCTTTGAACTGGGAGTGGCACTGGCTTGGGTGCATGAGGACTACCTGCTAGTGAAACCTGCTGCAACCCAACCAGCAAAAGTCTCCCTGCAAGTCCTTCTTCAGTCATGATGAGTCAACATAACACTGTCTTGAGATGCTGCATATGTGGACAGTTTGGGCAAGCAACAAGAAAAGCTGAAGACTTTGGGAGAACTGAAGTGGAAAAGGATGTTTATCACTCAAGTGGCAAAGTGCAAAATCAAGCATAGCCACAGGCTGTGTGCTCTGGTGAGCTGAGAGCACATTGCTACCCAAGCAGTCAGCACAGGGACATGGTGACCTTGGAGATGTCACGTGATTCCCACTGGGGAGTGGGGTCCTGGAGCTTTTTCTACTCTAATAAATAAAACAGCATGAGAGTGACCTAAGACCCTTGTGACACAATGAAAAATCCCCGTGATGGGGAATTTTTACATCCATGAATTAAAATCATGTGAGAAAGTCTGTGAGTGTAATGGGGATTTTCAGTTTTGCCTGATTAGAGATACTTAATAGGAAAAGAGCAGACTGAAAAAGAAAGATTTCTGAAAGACTGGTTTGGCCGCAGTAGTGTGGGGTTTAGATGCTTTTATTTTTGAAATGCTATTTGAGATGCATTTGTCCTAGTCACAGCAACTGAGAAGACACACAACTCAGTAGGAAAATGTTAAAATACTCTTGTTAAGGTTGGTATAACTAGGGCTCAGAGGATGGGACATGCCCTGGTTTCATGCACACTCAAGCACCACACTATGGGTCTCCTAACCCAGCATCACTTCCAGTCTGAGGGCTCCCACTCAGAGTAGCCTGTCAGGGCAACAGGCACAGCAGGGCAAAACCAGCTGGGCAGGTGACAAAGCACGCAACAGCGCTTTTGGGCCAGGCAGGTGAGGCAGGGCCATCTGTTATGATGTTGTGTTGGCTGGTGATAAATAAAACTTTAAAGCTCCCTTCTGCAATCCGTGCTCAAATAGGGGACTGAAATCCTTTGAGTGGTACTGTTAACTCGATGCACATTTGTTTCACAGCTGTTTTTACTTGTAATGATTTCTAACGCACACGAAGTACGGCAGGAACCTCAAGCCTCACCTAGATGTGAGGTGCAGCTGAGAACAATGACACAGAAGTGCTGTCGCCTCATCTTCACCCTGTTCTGCCTCTTGCAATGCGGTGCCAGTGGCTGGCTCTAGCAAGCCCAGCAGCACACTCTCCCAGCCTGCCTACCCTGCCTCAGGCTTGCAGATTGTCAAATGGACAGTGCCTGTGTTAAATAAAAAGTTGTATAACATAATCTAATTAAGCATCACCTTAGGACCTGTTTCAATTCTCGCACCCACTCCTACGGAGAGGTTGTGCCAGAAACCTCCTCACTGGCAGATACCGTCTAATTTCTGAGCTGAATTCATCCACGGCTACTCCACACCTGTTTGTTCTTTTGCCAGCGTGTTTTGTTTGCTTGAACAGCTCTTCTACCTCGCTGCTCTTCCCGGCTTTGATGTACTCAGGGGGCGAGGACATCCCTGCCAGCCCTCACGTTACTCCCCACTAAAATGAACCAAACTCCCCCTTTCTGTAAGGTCTCCTCTCTGCTGCAGGCTGCCCCCGCAGCTTCCCCCGCTCCCTGCCCGGCACAGCATCCCCTTCCCTGGGGGCAGCGGCTGCAGCGGCACACGGGGACCGGCTCCTTTCCCTTCGCCCTTGCGTTTCACAGGTGCGCCTCCAGCTACTTGAGTATAAAGCAAAGCGGGGTGAAAACCAGCGTTTCCCCGTGGAGAAAACCCCAAACCTCAGGAAAACTGGGCACCGCGGGGGAACGGCGCCCCTAGAGCCTTTCCTGCCGCTGCCCCGCTCCGCCGTCCCGTCCCATCCCGTGTCCGCCGGGCAGGGCAGGGCCGGGCCGGGCCGTTCCGTGCCGGGGGAGGAGCGGCGGGAGACGGAAGTGAAAACAAGAGCGGGGAGCCGGAGCTGCCGCCTCGCAGTCGCGCCCCGGGTGTCCTCGCCGTGCCGTGCCGTGCAGTGCCGCCGGGTGAGTCAGCACCGGGGGCGGGGGCGTGAGGGGCAAAAAGACACTAGGCTGGACGCGGCTTTTGGAGCTTCGCGGTGCTTGTTTTCACCTCGCTGTGTTTTTGTGAGCGGAGCGGTCAGCTGGTCGCGGCTGCGGAGCGCCCGGCTGGAGTGGGTGCCCGCCCGCCGGCTGTGCCCCGGGACTGTGGGACTCCTGCCCGGCTACGGGGCTCTGTCGTGCCCTGGCCCTCAGGCTTTGTGGCACAGGTGGGGCTGCACCCCTTCGGAGCGCCCGGGGCTGGGGCTGTGGGGCGCCTGGAACCAGGACCGAGCGCTCTGGAGGGGTGTCCGGTCCCTCCAGCCCGCGGTGATCTCCGGGCTCCTCGTCCCGGGGAGCTGCGCAAAGCGGCTGCGGTGAGTGGGGGGGCTCGAGCTGAGGCCCGTCCGCCGGCACAGCCACCCTGCCCGCGGGGCCGGAGTGCCCCCTCGCCAATCTGGGCTCTTGCGGCTCTGTGCCCAGGCCGGCGTTTCTGCCTGGGCTTTGAAATTCCCCCTTCCAGAGGTACATCCACGGAGCGTTTGATCATCTAAAGGAAAGTTGCGCAATTTCACCCTCAGCTGGTTTGTTTGCACAATGCTCCCCACGTGAAGTGGAGTTGGTGGGTTGCAGTGGTTTTTTTTTAGCTGTCGCTGGGACATGTTTTAAGACATTTGTAAACTTTGAGTGGATCTTCCAGTGTATCTGTAAACCTAGAGATGCGGACGTGTCAGAATTAAGGGGGTGAGAAAAGAAAGATGAGAGATGCTAAGAGTGATGCGCAATATTTCAGCATTCAGTCTCTTCCCTCCTGTTTCTAGTTGCCACAAATGAAAAAGAGCAGTATCCCTTCCTTAAATAATTTATTTTTTTTTTCTAGTTATGTAATGGTAACTAGCTGGTTCTCAGTTTAAAAAGCAACATAACAAAAACAAACAAATGCTTTAATTTCATCTGACAGGCAAAGCCTTCTGCCTGTGCTGAGCGACTGTGCGCTGGCCACTAGATGCTTTTCTGCAGTCTCATAGTTTACAGTGGCCTGTCACTGCAGCGGATTTCATTTAGAGGGATTGAAAAGTATTTGTATTCGTACAAAGAAAGAAATCTGTGACCAGTTTAAATCCTCTTTTTAAAGCAATTCCTTCCACATGGCAATAAAAAACTTGGTTATCACTTTAGTGGTGACCAAGCCCTCTAAGAATCCTATTTCAAACTTGGTGAGGATTTTCCTTCCTCTTTAGCCACATGAGAGCTCAGTGGTGCTTTTCCTCATCTGTACATTGGTGCTTGTTGAGGCTTTTAAGGGTGGGTTAAGTCAACACCTGGGGTCAGAGCTGCCCCTTTGCTGGATGTTACCAGGCAGGAGTGGTTTGGGAATGGCCCAGGTGCACAGGCACCTCTGTTAGAAGATCCAAATTCTGGTTCCTTATATATATATATATATCTTGTATTGCCCAATGTCAGCAGCCCTGCTCCTGTTACCTGAGTGGCCCTCGGTGCGACTAAAGTTCACCGTTTGATTTAGAAACAAGTCTGAGCAGTGGATCTCTGCTGCTGTTGGAGGTGTACCCAGGAACGTGTCTTGTGGATGGCTTTCTTGGGAAGTGACATCCCTGCAGCAGCAGAGACTGTGCGATAGCCCTGCTCTTGTGGCCCTTGAGGGTGGTCCGCATCTGAAAAAATCCACTGCCTTCAAAAAACTAATACAGTCCCCCCTCACTGTATGAACGGCTAAAACCGTGCTTTACAGAGTTTTGTGGGATTTGCAGCCAGCTTGCTGCTGCTTGACTGAAAGTCCACCTTAAATGTCCCTATACGAGTGTGGAATCTGGCTGTGCCCCGGTGTAGTCTTACACCAGCCCGCCCTGGTGTGCTCCTGCCTGGCTTCAACTATACAAAAATAGACTGCATCCACTACCTAAGATGTCATTGTAACATTGCTTATCTGAGGTGAAACTGAAGCCCTTATCTTTGACGGTGAACAGCAGTTAAGAGCCTCGTTTGCCTTTTAAAGGTAATTTGTTGCCCACGTTTGTTGCAAGGGAGAACTTGGGTTTTGCTTCCTCAGCAAGGAGTTGTGGCTGTGGATATTTTGCTTTAGTTCACAGCTTTCATTTGAGGCTTGGTTTTAATATCTGTTTTGTCTGTGACATTGTTCTACCAGTTGAAGCTATGCTATAAAAGTAAAGTCATAGGGATTTTATTTTCATCCGATTAACTTCAAAGTTGTGATGCTTTGAAATTGTTGTGTTTAGAAATAAGCTTTGAGCTGATGACATGGCAGCATATGATATTAATTTTACCAGAAATGAATGTGCCAGTAGTGCTAATGTCTTCCATACTAGGATTTAAGGGATCTGTCTGTTCATGCTTCTCTCAATATTGACTTTTTATAAAATGAGCTTTAATGTTGGGTGGGTTCCCCCACCACACTGTCCCCAACCTCAGTGTTTTTTTTAGTAAGATGTAGTTGTCAAATATTTCAGTGCCATAAGTTCTCCAAGTCCTAAATTCATGTTACCTGTCCTCTAGTTATGTTTCTTCCCAAGCTATGGAGGAAAACAGCGTGTGAGGAATAAAAGCACAATGACAGACCTGATGTGGATTTTTTGGCTGGTTTTGGGAGAGAGGAACACAGCCAAAGAAAGGCTTTCAAAATGGCAGACAGTGCCTTTTGTTTTTATCATCTTTAATTTAAAATTCTAATCCTCTTCTGCAGGCATCAGTTCCTTGGATTCGGTCCTTGAATACTAAACATCATGAGCAACTACAGCGTGTCTTTGGTTGGGCCAGCTCCCTGGGGTTTCAGGCTTCAAGGGGGCAAGGATTTCAATGTGCCTCTGTCTATCTCCCGAGTAAGTGCATTTGCTTCTTTTCCTGCCTATGGGTATCTGTTATGCTGCAGCCAACCCACAACCTTCAGACAAAGCCATTAATTACATATACGGGGACTCAACTTGCTTTGTGGCATGGGGAACTGTTGGGGGTCAGAGGAGGGGTTTGAGCCGGGAAAATAAATCTTTATTGTATGAAGGCTTCAAGAAAAGTATCTTAAGAAGGACTGGGTAATTTGAAATGGTTGTTTTATTTGTGTATGTTTATGCAACAAACAAAAGAAACTACCCCTGAATTCCCCTCCCTGCTCCCATCCAGAAAACAGAGATGCTGACAGGAGGCCGACAGGAAACAAGCAATTTACTGTAGCAGGCTGAGCATGTGCAGTTCAAATGGGAAGCAGTGGGGTAAAAAATCACTTGTATTACCCTTGTTTATTCAGCAGCTCTTAGAAGCTTGGGGATCTTCTGGTGTCTGTTATTACAAATCCTACTATTTGCAATAAAAAGGTACTTAAATGACAGTAGTTGTAAATAGCAGTTCATCAATATGTGCCTGAGTGAACGTGACAGTTTCTCATGAGTGTTTTATAGAGTATATGTTCTGAATTGGTATTCAAAGGATTTGAGGAACTAAGTCAAAACAAATATGATCCTTGTACCCAGGCGTTGTCTAACTAATTTCCCACTTTAAAACTGTGTTTTCAGAGAAGGCTTGTCTTTCAGTGTGGGCTGAGTTTCAAAGCCTTTCTCAGATGGCTGAAGCACTTTGCACTTAAAATATAGGGACAAAATTTACAGTATTGAATTTCTTGGATCATTGGAAATCTCTGGGTGAAGAAACTGGCTTCTGATGTCTCTGTACCATGGCATCTTTAAATTTGATTAGCAGTGTGGAAGAATTTACGTACAAATGACCCCTTCTCTGTCAACAGCTCTCTTCCTCTTGCATATTCATGTAGTTTAGTGACAATGATGAATTATTTTTTACACCTGTTGGGACTGCAGAATTGATACTGCTCTGGTAGATGCAGAGCAGGTTTCTATTTGGGTTTATGCATCATGGTGATATTTTTAGCTAATCTTAACTAGCGATTCAAACTCTGCCAGTTCATTTAGACTTGGCTTATCCAATCCACCTGTGGATTATGTTGGTGGAGATAAAATATAGTTTGGCTCTGCAAAATTCTTTTTATAGGGCTAAAATGGACTGGAGAACTGTAGAAATTCCTCTGTACAGATAAGTACAGTTGATATCTGAGACAAAAGGGAATTGAGAAGCAGTTTATTCCTGAATTCCAGGGACTTTCAAGCTAAACTGTAATTCAGTTTCTTGTTAAGTAACTGGTTACTCATAATAAGAAACTTGAAGTGGGGATGCGGATAGCACTCTTCTGATTTGATGGTAGAAGGACTTTGATGAAAAGGATTTGCTAAAGCAGAAGACCTTGCCTGCGTAGAGTCCTTGTGCGAGATACTCACTAGCAATTAAGCACTACAGACTGTAAGCCATACTAAACAACCAGCTTCAGGAAAGGGTAATACTTTTTTGTAGAGGTTTCTGTTGTACTGACTATCTAGGGTGCACTCCTGTTGTAAGCAGGCTTCCCATCTAAAAGAGGAAACATATGTTGAAATTAACCTAGACTACAACTTTATTGCAGGAATCAAATATACTGTTGCACGGAGTAGCCGGGTGGAATTGGCCTAAATAGCTACCTATAAAAGCCTCAGTTATGGGATTCCCTAATGACAAGTGTCAGTGCCCACAAGAGCAGAACATAATGAAAGATGGGGACCAGTGTGGTTTTGGAACTTTAATTTGTGCATGGGCAGGGGAAGCACAATATCCAATTCACCTCTTATACCTCGGCACTGTTCCTCAACTGAGCTGTTTCTTCCTACTCACAGTGACGAGTGTGCAAGTATTAGACTACCTGGTGCCAAATTTGGGGGGTTTTTTGTTGTTTTTTTTTTCTCCTTTGGATCAAAAAAGTGCTTAGTTCTGGTATGCCAGCCCAGCTTTGTCCTGATAGCGGGAAGAATTCAACACCATGTTCCTGGTATGCTAGAACAGTGTGTACAGTTCACCCCCCCAAGCCCTTCTTTTCCTAATGTAGCATAAATTCCTTCCTGTATCCAAAGGCTGCTAATTAAATTATTTTTGCAAAACAGTAATGAGACAGCAGAATTATGTTCCTTGGCAAAGAGGACTGTTTGGTTTTGTTTTGTTTTTAATTTGTCCTCTAGATGCTGAAGATGAATCTGGCTGGGCTGCTAAGGGCTCATTTCCTGCCTTAGTTTAAACTTTTTGAAATTAAGTTTAAATAAAGTATAGTTTATGAAGCACAGATAATACACTGTTCTAAAGCTGTTTATCTGAAAAGTTAATCTCTTCCCTAATGATTTGAACAAATTAAGATCTCATGGTTCCTTGGAGAAAGTTTTTAGTAAGTTATTCAACTTTGAACAGGATGCAGTTTAAAAGGGCGTATTTCTTGTTGCCTCTGTAAGGTAAAATGAGCCTGTTTTGTGTTTTTCAGTTGAAATTCTCAAGGTTAACTAAGGTGTAACTGGCTAACAGTAGTGTAGCAGTAGCTTTTGATTTTTCATAAGCTAGTATGTTGCAGACTAGTTGCATTGTCATAATTATATCAGTCACTTACTAGAGCTCTCAGAGTGCTTTAAAATTGCTCTTTATACTTAAACAGCTGTGAACATCTCATAGTAAGTGATACATGTGATGTTGGGGATATAGTCTTATAGTTAGTACACGTATCAGTATAAGTATATATACTATATATACACATAGTATCATCATCATCATCATGGCTGGGCTTCGCGAATGAAGATTTGGGAAGGGCTCTACCCACGCTTGCTGCAAGCGCGCTGATGGCTAAAGAGGCTGATGCGAGATAGGCAAGTCCGGTTGCAAAAGGCACAGCAGAAAGTCTCCATAGGCGGTGTTGGTGAGGCACGGTTCTTTCTGCGTTGTCTTTTCTCCTCCAGACTGATTCTGCGTGCATTTTCAAAGGAATCATATATACATAGTATAAGTATATACTATATATACACATATATACACAGTTAGTGTATATACATCAGTACAACACAAATGCAGGTGGTACTTGTTATGTGTACTTGTGTCTGGCTGGACTTCAACAAGGTGGCTTTTCCCACTTCTCCTCCTTGCCTGATGAAGGCACTTGTCTGTGCTCTGCAGAGTGTCCTTGCACAGGCCTGGAATTCAGCACTGGGAAGCTGATGCGGGGTGGGAGCAGTGATGGGAGTGTAATGGGCAGTATGGCTCTCATGAAAGAAGGGCTGGAGGGAAGGAAGTAGCTCTGAAAGTAATGAGGAATAAAGGGTGGGTTGTGTTTTTAACAGCCAAGTGTTAAAGTGGCTCAGGCCACTCTAGGGCTTCCAGGTAGTTAATTTTAAGATGGTACTGGTATAATGAGACATTGCAGACTGTGAGCAGTTAGCCCCCAGTGAAGAACATAGAAATTACTAGAGCCAAGGTACACAAACACAGATTATTATGAGTTGCTGCTCTTACTTTTTCCAAATGGCAGTTTGCTTTAAAGAAGCAACTGTTCTCCTTATTCCTTCAAGACCTATGCTGTGGTGCAAAAACAAAAACACAAACAAAAAAAAGCCAGAGCAGATAAGAACAAATTGATGAAATGCAACCTTTATGCTTTGGTAGCTGTAAAGTAGCTATTGTAGGAAATGATTAAGATTCAGATTTTTTCCCTATGTAAAAAAAAAAAAAAGGCTTAATGTCTCTCCATCTATCTGTAATATATGTAGTCATGTGAAATGGCATTTGTCATACTGTGATTGTTGTCACATGAATGAATGGATTGCTTCTGAATCAACACAGATGACTTAAAAGTCAGCTACATAATAGGCATCTTCACCTCTGTCTAGTAGATTTGGGCTGTATTGTCCCAACACTGTTGGCTATACCACAAGAATTACATCATAGTTCCTTGTGGGTTCTCCTTGTTTCTCAATTATATTCAAGCAAAATTTTTTTCCAAGTTTCGGGATGTTGCATCAGATGGGTCTAAAAAAGACTTTTGGTCATGATTGCCAATAATAATGTATGTGCTGGTATCCATGTAGATCTGTGGCCTTGGATAAAATCCCACTGGCATGGGATATGTTCACTTTGGGACTAACAGTAGTCTACACATCTCCTCCTAGATTTGTCTGCACAAGAGTTTTTTTCTCATTCAGTAGAAGAAACAAAGAAATGCAGCTTTAGAAATTAAGTACTCCATACATACTACTAGGTAGGATTCTTGTAGTAGCTCTTGGGCTTGCTAAATATTGTATTTACAGAATTTGGGGTGAACAGTATCTACAATACGATCTGTGTTATTTAGGTGCAACACAGTAGCTTTTAAAACTATCCACAGTTCCTTATAGTTTGAATTAGCATTATAGTCTCTGTAACTTTTTCGGGAGTTAGTTAGTTCCCAATGCTCAATTAGCATAACCAGAATGAATTCAGTAAGCATGACTAGCATTGGAATTGTCAAAGCTGCTGTCTTCTGCAGATTGAAATAAATAATGTTTGGTATTGATGATGTATTTATGACCTGTGAGAGGTTTGAATATTTGTTCCAAATGTGTGCTTGGTATGTTTGTAGCTATCAAAAGTTTTGTGGTGTAGTCTCTAAATGGTGCTTCTCCCTGTTTTATGGCAATGTTTGCCACTAGAAACAAAGAAATACTGAAACAAAGCTATTGTTCAAACAGTAATGTAGCCTATATGCAATATACTCTCTCACCTAATGCAAATACGTGGGATTTTTTCTTGTGTTTTCAAGTACTTTTTTGTTGAATCCTGGTGGCAACTCTAGCTATTGTCCTTTAGAAGATGTTTCGCTATTTGTCTTTCTCCTCCTGTAGGAATTAAATGGAATACAGTCATGTTGAAATGCTTGACCTGACTGACAGCTTTGTTTTTCTACTACTACTTCTTTCAGTGTGTTTTCCCCACCACCAGCTTCTTTCTGGTTCACTGATCATTTACTTCTTAAAAAAACCAAACAATCATCACTCTCCCCCTTAGAAACAACCTCTTATTTTTGCATGTTTTCAGTTTTCATTATTTCAGCTGTTTCAAATATGTTTTTCTGTGTTGAGGTTGCAACCTTATAGTTGATGGAAGATTCATGATAATAAATCTGTCAGCAAGCAGTGCACCCATGGAGTAGATGGAAGAGCAGCACACCTTGGGATGAAGTAGGAATGCAAGTACAGCACATCAGCTGCTCAATATTCATTCCACATGAGCATGCTGACATTGTTTATGCTGGTATCAGGTTGCTATCAGAGGAGTTGTCTCCTTTGCTTTCCCTCTCGCCCAGGTACATACATGGTTGCCCTGCAAGATGTCCACATGGATGGAGTATCTGTGGTTAGTTTTGTACTCTGGTTGCTTATTCAGGGCTTTGACCCTTGGCCTTCTTAATGTTTTGAAGCAAGCTGTTTTAAAGTCATTAAAATCTGTGAAATGAGTGAGAAGAGAATAAAGGAAAACAATGCTTTGAATGGACCTAGAGCATATCAGCTGAATCTCTTGCTCTTGTGTTTGTGTTAATTGCATCATTTTGAGTAAAATCAAGGGGTTTTTAAGTATGAAATAAGTTATTGTAATGGAGGGCTGGGGAAATTGTCTTTCAAGCAGGCATGTGAAATAGGAGAGAAACACTAGAACAACTGCTGGCCTGGCTGGTGATAATTGTGTCAGTAACTTTATGCTTCACCCTGGAAGCTACCAAGAGCTACTGACTAAGCCCTAACTGGCAGCTGCTGCCACTGCTGTGCTGGTTTAGTGTGTTACCGAGTTGTGATTTGCACAAAATATCATTGCAGATGTATTTCACTACTGCAGCTTAGATGGACTGAGAGCTGGCTGAATGGCAGAGCTCAGAGGGTTGTGATCAGTGGTGCTGAGTCTAGTTAGAGGCCTATAGCTAGTGTTGTTCCCCAGCAGTCAGTACTGGGTCCAGTCCTGTTAAACTTACTCATCAGTGACCTGGGTGAAAAGGACAGTGTACCCCAGTGTGCTGTGCTGCCATTCAGCGAGACCTGGACAGGCTGGAGAGTTGGGCAGAGAAGAACCTAATGTTCTCTAGTACTAGAAAGACAAAGAACTTGGAGAGCGTCCAGTGGAGCTCTGTGAAGATGAGTAGGGGACTGGAACACCTCCTTTATGAGGGAAATCTGAGAGAGTTGGACTTGTTCAGCCTGGAGAAGGCATATCTTAAGCAGGTGTCAAGGGAATGGGTGTCAGACTCTTTTCAGTGGTGCCCAGGACAAGAGACAGCAACCACAAACTGAAACACAGGCAGGTCCATCTGAATTTACGTGAAGGTGACAGACCACTTGAACAGGTTGCCCAGAGAGTTGTGAAGTCTCCTTCTCTGGAAATATTCAAAACCCACCTGGGCACAATCCTGTTCTACATGCTATAGATGAACATATTTTAGCAGCAGGGTTGAACTAGGTGGTCTTCAGATGTCCCTTCTAAACCCAACTATTCTGTAATTCTGTAACTTCCTGGCACAGGGTCAGAGATACTGTCAGGCAGTGCAGCATTTACCCGCTGATGCTGCTCCTAGGGCAGCAAATGCTGTATTTTACGGGAGCTATCAATACTTATGAAATGAATGGGATTTGCCAAGACACCAAGCAAGAAGTGTTATTCTATTCTATTTAATTATGTTTACAAGATGTGGTTTACTGAAAAATATACTGAGACTGACAAATGACCTACCAGTGCCAAAGTCTGTATCCTCTCTGCATTGATTCCTGAAGGAGCAGAGCTTTTTCTCTGGATAATTAAAAAGCTTCCAGCTGCACAAGTGGTTTAATATGAGTAAGCATTCTAAAAGTCCTGACTGCTAGTTAATGCTTTGGAGTTTGATAGTTGCCTGCAACCAACAGTCTCCTTTAGGATGCTCCTCGGTTTAATTTGAACATGGAAAGAGAGGTCAGTTGGATAGAAGTAATTTCCCAATTGCCTCTTTTCCCACTCCTATTTAACCTCTTTGTGCTGAAAATTGGGAAAAGTGCTATGTTTCTCCATACCATTTGTTTTCCTTCTCTTTCTATTGTGCTATGCATTTTATAGCAAGACAGACCAGCACTGGAGTGGACTTGGGAAGAAGGGAGGGTGTGGGGAAGAAGTGTAAGAAAAGCATCTGCATCTTGTCTATCCCTGACCTTATTTGTCAGACAGCCTGCTCAGACAGAGTAGGAAGCTAACTTTTTAAAAATAGTTCCTCTACTGATGTCATTCCCCCAAAAGTGAAGCTGGCTATACTGGGAGAAAAAGGAACCAAAGAGCTTGTAGCTCAGGGATATCTGCTGTGATGTGTGAGCGCATTCTTTTTACGTTAAAAAATGCTGGTTTTTCTTTTTCCCCTTATAAATGACAGTTTAGTTACAGTATGAAGAGTACAAGCTAAATATTTCATGATGGAAAAACTAAAGCATTTGTTTGCAGTGTCCATTTCTCAAAGACAGATGTAGTGAAAAAATAAACTCTGATTAGATGTTCAGAGCAGATGCAAAATTGGCAGTCCTTCCAGAGGCCAAAAGGCAGGACCATTTATTGAATAGTAACTGCAAAAAAATTAGGCATGTTTTCTTTGCAAGTATCTGGCCCTAGAGGCCTGACAGCTTCTGTCGACTTCCCCACCATTTGGAGATGCTATTTTTAGTGTAACTGCTTTTCTCATTATTCATTGGCCGATAGCTATCAAAAGGCATTGTGAGAAGAGACATGGTGTTGAAAGGTTTGTTTGTTTGACTTTGGTATGAGGCCAGGAGATAACATTGTTTGCTTTTTTTTTTTTTTAATTTGTTTTGACTTTTTAAGAATAGATTTCATATGTTATCAATATAAGGGAAAGTGTGAGAAAACTGTCTCTCATATGCTTCAGGCAGTGGAAACATGGGAAAGGTGATATTCTTTCTGCCAGTGGTCATAAAGAATGAAAATTGAGGCTGAGGTTTTTTGGAACAAATACGAGGAATAGAATCATTTAGGTGGGAAAAGACCTATAAGATTGTCAAGTCCAACTGCTAACCCAGCCCTGCCAAGTCCACCACTAAACCATATTCTTAAGTGCTGCATCTACATGTCTTTTAAATATCTCCAGGAATGGTAACTCAACCACTTTCCTGGGCAGCCTATTTCAATGCTTGATAATTCCTTTGGTGAAGAAATTTTTCCTACTATCCCGTATAAACCTCTCCTGGCACAACTTGAGGCCATTTCCTCTTGAAGAGGAAGAATTTGACCCTCATCTTACCACAGCCTTCTTTCAGGTAGTTGTAGAGAGCAATAAGGTCCCCCTGCGCCTCCTTTTCTCCGGTCTAAACAGCCTCACTTCCCTCAACCACTACCCATAAGACTTGTGCTGCAAAACTTTCACCTGCTCCATTGCCCTTCTCTGGACATGCTCCAGCACCTCAATGTCTTTCATGTAGTGAAGGGCCCAAAAGTGAACACAGGACTCAAGGTGTGGCCTCACCAATGACATGTGTTGGAGGGATGATCCCTTCCCTAGTACTGCTGGCCACATTATTTCTGATACAGGCCAGGATGCCATTGGCCTCCTTGGCCACCTGAGTATGCTGTTGGCTTGCATTCAGATGGCTGTTGACCAGCACCCCCAGGTCTTTTTCTGCTGGGCCACTTTCCAGCCACTCTGCCCTCAGCCTGGAGCCCTGCATGGGGTGGTTGTGACCCATGTGTAGCACCCAATGCTTGGCCTTGTTGAACCTCATACAGTTGAACTCAGCCCATTGTTCCATCGCATATGTTTACTTCTAGAGATGGATGCTATAAGAATAGAGACAGAAGGAAAAGAGGTCACTGCTAAGACCAGTCTTACATAAGTCTCTGAATAACTCAAGTCTTCAGGGCAGTGACAAAAGTACCTCTTCAGGTTCCCTTACTCTACAAGGTCCCCAAGCTAAATTTGCAGAGAGAGGTACTATCTTTTCTTAGAAGAGTTGACATGAGTTCCCTCCCTCTTTTACCATTTATCTGCTTCATTCATCACTCTTCTTTCAACACTGTTGCTTAATGGGATAGTGTCCCTCACACAGTAGCTTTTCGTCTTTTGTCGCTTCAAGACACCAGAGCAGTTTCACGTAGTCCCTTGGGTGTACTGTCCCAAGTAGAGAGGTATCAGGGGACAAAGTAATATGCTGTAAGTTGACAGTTGTATCATGATGCACACACTCAAAATCAGATTAGTAAGGGTGCCACCATTGTAATAAACTGTACTTTGCACCAAAACTACTGAGTAAGCAGCCACAGAGACTTGTAGGCCAGAAAATTTCAAGTAGAATAGTGCATAATATTGTTCCACTATGGATTAATATGATAATTTCTTTCTTATTCTGAATTAGCCTTTCAATGGAAACTTCAGCTTAAGCAGTTAAGCTTAGTAAAGGTAAAAGCAAAAGATAGTTGAAAGTATTTGAAGGTATGAATTCTTGCAACTTCTGTCAGCTGTGGCTGTAGCAAAGCCCTAAAGTAAAATGTAATGCCTTATGTGAAGGCCCATAGGCTAAAAGGTGGATCTTGCCAGCTCTCTAGTAGTCCTGTTGGAAAGGTCGCATGGTTTGCATGTTAACTGGTTATGAAAGAAGTTTGACTTATCCTGGTCTATATTAAGGAATGACCTAACACAGTATCTAGTTTTTTCCCTAACAAGTAATAGAACAATGTGAAGTACTTGCCATGGGAAGGCAACATAAACTTTTATTTTGTGTTAATTATTTCATAGTTCTTTTGAAGGTGTGACTAGTGATTTAGATCCTAAGCCTGGATGTAGATTGTATCAGTTTCAGAAGGGTGAAACTCCCAGTTTAATCTTTTATATTAATGAATGTAATTTGATCATCTGTAGTTGTACTTATACCCCAAAATTTTCAGACTATGGAGAAAATGATTGAAGTGTCTCTTTTAAGTATGATGATGTATTGATAGCAATAGCATTTGAGATTTTTACAAAGGAATTATGTGGAGCAAAGACAAAATACCATAAACATAAAAAATGCAGACTTAAGTAAAGATATATTTTTGTTATTATAAAAATATTATATCGCCTTGGTGGAAA
>VWZG01006225.1:732165-772300 GCA_013396735.1 Grallaria varia
TAAAAAAGTTCTGTGTGGCTGGGGGGGGGGGGAGAGGCTGAATATTGGTGAAAGGTAAGGCCTCACAAGAGGGAATGAACAAAAATGTTATCCAGAGCAGGGGGATAAACACGAACTCTGTGAAATGGGTAACTGCTGTGCTTCAGGAGAGAGGGGCAGCATGCAAATAGTTTAGATTAAATGCAATGACATTTATGTAACATAAGTATCAATTCTAGGAAACACAGTGCATAACAATGGGCATTAAAAATTAGGAAATACCTCACTTCTGCATTTAAGATAGCTCAGATTGAATCTGAGTTGGTTTTCTAGTGCCATTTTTTTCAGTTTCTGCCAAATAAGTTTGAGTCTTTCAGTTTGTAGCCTGTTTTTCTTTTGGCAGAAAGAGTGAAGTAGTTTTGCAAAAATACAATTTGTACTGCCTTCAAGTGTTTGCCCTTGCTTTTCATAGCCTGAGGACCTCTCTCTTACTGCTGAAATAAGTATGGCAGGAGTTTTTGCTGTTAGTGATCATTTAAGAGAAGTGCAGTTCAGGAGCAATTATTATTTGTGGCATTAACAGGATTTAGGATTCAAAAAGAACATGAGGGGATAGGGATAAAGGGAATAATAAGAACTAGGTATCAAAAAAAAAAAAATCCCAAACTAAAAAACTTACAAAACAATTAAATATGTAGTATATTTGTCAGAGAACTCTGACATGGTAGGAGCTTTGGACCCTCTGTAGCCAATGGTGTAAGTACTTACAGGGATAGCTTGCTTCTGTTTTGAATTGCATTAGTACTGCATTTTCACTCTGTAACCATTTTTTTTCTTCTCATTTTTCCTTGCTGTGCTTGCCAGAGTGTAGTATGTCCTGGATTTATTGTACCCAGCACTGCATTTCTATTTAATCAGAAAAGCAGGACTCTATGGCAGTTTTTGCTTTATTGGTACAGCTGCAGAAAATGCTTCAGCATCAAGAAACAAGCTATTATTTTACACTCTTTTATGAGCGCTTGGGTACTGCTGGATTCCTGAACATGCATGCTTTGTGTTTCCAGCCCAAAAAGCACTGCTGGCTTCTTGAGGGGGAGTTCTGCAGCTGGCATTATGTCTGAGGTGGTAAAATGTGTCTACAGGTGACTTCTGGCTTTCAGTCTCCTGAGAGATACCTGACCACCCTGGGCATGTAGACTCAACTATGTATTTCAGCTGCCCAGTGTGTGGGTCTGTCTTTTGGAACCTGCCACAAGATCCCTGCTGCTTTCCCTGGTTCACAGCTTTCTTCTCTTGTCTGCTTTAGGCTATTCGGATTCATGGGAGCACAAAGAGTTTAGGTTTCATTTGACCATGAGCTGTTACAATGTGGTAGTGTTAAACTCTCTTTACAAAGTAGCAACTTCCTCGTGTTGATTTCTGTTCAGCAATAAAAGGAATATGAAAACAAAGTGTTGGTTAAAAGTCACACATGAGATACCACTTTGGCCATCCTTTCATTCCTTTTCTTCACACGGGGAAGAGTGAAGGTTGAGTTGTCGAAAGGCTTGAACTAAAATGAAGCCAAAATCTAAGTAATCAGAAGGGCCACACTGCTGCACAGCAGAGCTGAGTTTGTCTTGCCAATCATTCCATAAGGAGGAGGGACTCATTTGAGATCTGCACCAGTAACCCCAGCTGGACCACCCATAGCTGTCTTCCACCTCTTTTTCTGTCTTCCTGGATGCTAGACTGATATTCCTAAAGCAGGCCTTCCAAGATTGCCTCGGTCGAGATTACGGAGGAACCCAGAGTTATTCTTGCTGGTGCTGTTTTTGTGTCGCAGTAACTGTGAACTTTTGGAAGTGGAGCGTTGTGGGGGGCTTGCTTTTAAACTCCAGATCCTTTGCATTGATGTGCTTGTATCAAAATAGGAATTCAATTTAAATCACCAAAATAATCCTTCAATGTTGCATTGAAAACTCAAGAAATGTAAGTTGGAAAGTCCAGCAAAACCTCAGAGTGTATCTTGGCATTAAAATTGTGAGATTAAAAAACACTCCTTATTTCTAGGGCCTGACTCATGGTTTTTGAATGTGTGAGGGTGGCAGTGCTAGCTGGTCAAGTAGCATTGTAAATATTTCAGGGCTTTTGGGCACAGAGCTGTGCCAAATATTTTTCTCATGTTTAGTTTTTGGGGTTTTTTCTAATTCCCCAAACAGATTTTTGCAGATCTCTTATAATCTGGGTTGTGTGCGTAATTAAACAGACAACCTGTCACATCTCCAAGTTTCTGAAAATGGTGCATCAAATCCAAGTATTTAAATCAATTACATAGTGACCAGAGTGTTGTTGACTGCCTAAAAGCTGTTTTCCTGGGACATGGCATAGGCAGTTTCATGTATATGTGCTAGGGGAAAGTGAATTACAGAGCACCTGGCTTACAAGGGATCTTCAGAAATAAACAGTACGTGGCATGTGTGGTAGAATTTGAGTGTTAGGAAAATAAGTAGGGCAAAGTGGCTGATTAATAATGGTGGATCCAGCTTCTGATGGCAGCACAGGCAAAGCAGAAGAGGTGGTTGTTGTAGTGTGTGGAATACTTGAATAATTCTTCCTGCCTGCCAGGAAGCCCCTGGTGCCCTGAAACTTATTCAGTGAAGTCGTAAGTGAATTATCCTCTGACAGATTGTGCTCTGTGGGAAGTATATTTCTATTCATTTTTACAAGGCATTGCAAGTTGCAGAGGGCCCAGAATATTAAAGGATGAAGGAACATTAAAAGTGGAGGTGTGTGGGAATTTCCTGCTCAGGACTTCATTGAACACTGGGATGTGGGATGCTGCAGGCAAGGAGCCAGCATGTCAGTCATCATGCCATGGGGTCACCTCTGCCAGCATGGGGAGGAGTGGGCAGCTGGGAGCGTTAGCCTTGTGAATTTCTTGGATGTGACTCGCCAGAAACACTTAACAAAGTCTCTCCATGCATTAAAATCAAAACTGAACTGCTAATTTATTTTCTCCAATTACTGAACATGGAGCTGTGAACAAGCCACCCAGTGCCCTGTTTCGTGCAGTAGTGAAATAATGAGGTTGAGGGTAATGCATGGAAAGCAGTAGGTGATGGGTCTCTTCTGCCTGTAGTGTATGCAGATGAAAAAGATTAATAGATACACTTATTTCTGTAATTTGCCCATCATGAGCATGCTGAAACCCAACTTCCATGCTATATGGAGTAGGCCCTTTAATGAAGAAATTTTTAAGTTTCCTTTGTCTTTCAAGAATTCACAGAATGGGTCAGGTTGGAAGGGACCACGGTGGGTCACCTAGTCCAACCTCCCTGCTCAAACAGGGTCATCCTAGAGCACATTGCACAGGATTGGATCTGGATAGTTGTTGAGGGAGGTGAGGGAGACTCCACAGCCTCTCTGACCAACACATTCCAGTGCACGGTCACCCGCACAGTAAGGAAGTTCTTACCCATATTTAGATGGAACTTCCTGTGCATCCCTTTCTGTCTGTGGCTTCTTGTCCTATTGGTTGGCGGCACTGGGAAGAGCCTGGCTTCATCTTCTTGGCATTCCCCCTTTAGATACTTATATATTGATGAATGTCCCCTCTTCTGGACCAGCATCACTGGTTTTCTCTGATCAGGGGGAGACAAAAATTTAGCCAGTGAAAAACTGTATTACTCCACAAAACTTCTTTGCTTGTTGTGTTTGCTGCTGTTTTAACAAGTTTAAGTGTAGTGGGTTGAGCCTGGCTGGATTCCAGGGACCCATTAAATCCTTCTTCAACTAGGCAGAATGGAGAGTGGTAACAGATAAGGACTAGGAGAGAATTTATCCACTTACCACCTTTTTGGGCAAAAACAGACTCAAAGTGAGATAATACCTAAGTTTATTACTGACAGGATAAAAGCTAAGCTAAAGAGTGAGAAATAGAACAGTCTTAAAACACACACCATGCACACACACTTCCCCCCCCTCCTGTTGATGGGGGTTTGCTGTAGGTTGCGGTTGCTGCTTGCAATGTGAGTTCCCCCACCCCTCGGGGTCACTCATCCATGGGATGCAGTAAAAGTTGAGTCCCTGCACCCCGATGGGCCTCTGTGGGTTGCAGAGGGACATTCTGCTTCACCACGGTATACAGGGACCGCAGCTGAGTCCATCCCCTGCTCTATGGGGTCCCTCCCATGGGAGACAGTCTTTAATAGACTTCTCCAACATGAGTCCATTCCTCAGGCAGCAGTTCTTCCACATCTGCTGTCCCGAGGGTCATTCCTCCTTAGTGGTACAGTCCTTCATGGACAAGATGTATTGATGTGGGCCCCCCCATAGGGCCACAGCTCTCACTCAGGTAAAACCTGCCCCAGCATGAGTCTGCCTCACCAGGGGTCCACAGGTCTCCTGCAGGGCTCTGCTCCATCCTGAGCCTCCCACAGGGTCATAGCCTCTTTCAAGCATCCACAGCTCCAGGACGGGCTCCTCCATGGGCTGCAGGGGGGTCTCTGCGCTGCAATGGTCCTCCATGGGCTGCAGGGGTTTTATTTCTGAATCCTTCCCCTGCTCCATGAGGTGCCTCCTTCCCCCCTTTCTGCAGCGACCTTGATGTCTGCCTTATCCCATGTTCTCGCTCTCTGGAATTTCTTCTACACAACAACCGCCAATTCTTAAAAATTATATCGCAGAGGCGTTACTGTGATCTCTAATTGGCTCAGCCCTGGCCAGGAGCTGGATGTCCCTTCTGGGGCCAAGTGTCATTGGCTCCCATGGGACAGGGGAAAGCTTCTAGCAGCTTCTAACAGAAGCCACCTCTGCAGCCCCCCCCCGACTACCAAAAATTCAGCTACAGAAATCCAGGACAATCTGTCATGTGTGGGAAATCCTTGGAAGTAGGGAATGGGACATCGTAGTCAATATCCTGAGGAAATGTTGGAAGATGTAGATATGCAGCCACTAGTAACCTGAACCTTTCTTGAGGATGTATGGGAAATATATTGCTTGGTTTATAAATTTGTGATATTTTTAAAAGGCACTAAAACAAAGATACTGGAACTAGGTGTGAAAACACATATCTACACTCAGTCATTGTAAACTGCAGGGGATTGTAATGTATGTAAACTCGTGACTTATCTTTTTGCAGAGAAGGAATGATGCATAGGGTTTGTACCTTCTGTCTCCATCTGCTATTGTTTAAAATGAGTAACTGAGAGCAGAATTGTGCAAGCACAGTACTACACAGTTATCACAGGGACATAATTTCAATTTCCCATCTGCATGTCTACTTTCTTACTTTACGTTTACTTTCATACTGGATTTCAATGCAAGAAAGGTCTCTATATTGTAAGTTAAAGTAGCTGTTGGATTTCTAACTAACACATTGCGGGGAAAAAATTGAATTTTTACGTTCCTCTTAATAGAAACTCTAACCTTAATATCTTTTCCTTTCTTTATTTGTTTCACTCTTGATATGCAGGAATATGACAGTTGGCATGATGCCTCCTTTTTGAATTGTGCCATTTAGCATTTCTGGCAGCTGGATATGTGTGATAGTGACAAATCTGTTTCTCATACCTTTCGTAGTCTGTTTTTCATCAGATAGAAAAATGTTAATACCCCCGAACTTTACCCCTTTGGCTCACTCAAGCAGTAATTTACTTGAGCATTTCCTGTATATTGTCTCTGAGTACAGTGCTCATGCTTTCCGTCTCTGCCGCATTACAGATCTCCACCGGCACACTGCCTCGTCCCTAGGCTTCACGGAGTGCTTTCTGGGGCACTCCGGATTTGTATGCTGCAGCAAACTTGGAATGTGCAAATTTGTGGAAAGGAATTTATCCTAATCTGGAGTGAAACTTGAAAAAAAAAATCGTAGAATCACAGAATGGGGTAGGTTGAAAGAGATCTTAAAGATCATGTAGTTCCAACCCCCCTGCCGTGAGCAGGAACACCTTCCACTAGACCAGACTGCTCAGAGTTCCATCAAACCTGGTCTTGAACACCTCCAGGAATGGAGCACCACCAAGTTCTTTGGACAACTCACCACTGTCATAGTAAAGAATTTCTTCCCAGTATCTAATCTAGATCCACCTTTAATTTTAAATGCTTCACTTTAGGTATTTGTTGCAATACTATTGATGTTTCCTTTATATCTTGACAGAGTTTCATAAATTTTCTGCTCAAACAGAAGTCTGCCTACAAAGAGTTACTGCTTAGGAAAAAAACACAACTTAGACAATTCTGTTTCTCCCACATGTTAAAATGTATTTTGATACTAGTAAATGAATATTTTCATAAGTGATGAATAGAACCTTGGTTTTCTAGAGAATTTTCCTTGCTTTTGTTAGTGTGTTTTGGCTTTGGAGACCTACAGACAAATGAAGAATATGGCATAGAGCTGATTTGGCTGTTGAGTGAATATTTTATATTTCTTCAGGGAGCATGAGAAATTTAGTGCTGTTTGTGGGCAAATTCCTGATTCCAGTCAGTACTCTCCATTGTGTCTTCATCTCTAAACAGGTCCTGACTTTTTAGTGCTCGAACATGCAGGTATTGGGATTCATGTGCATGGTCTGGAGTGGTCACCTTCTTTAAGCAATCATAATAATGATTTTACCTTCTACTACTTTTCTTCTCCACTATCTTTTTTTCTCTTTTCTTTTATAGCAAAGCTGAAATGTGAAAGTGGTATTTTCCTTGAAATGTGCCTTGCTCTTCCATTTCACTACTAGTTTTGAATGCCGCTGAAACTGTAATTTGCTTTTCTTCTCTAGTTCTTCTAAGAGTTAGAGCTCTCAGAACTCAAATATTGTTGCCCAGTGGAAGAAAAAAACCCAAACAAACCGAAAAAAAAAAAGGCAAGGACCAGGAATAGTCACACCCTTGAGGGAAGGTTGATACTATGCCTTTCAAATGAGCTCTTCCACATCAGTAGTTCACTGAAAAATTTACCTTGGTGCTCCTTAGAAATTATTTTGAGTTATTAAGGAGCATTGAAACTTGATTTAGGATGCTATTTTTTTTTTTTCAGGAAGGTCTTGAAGTTCTTGAAAAGCCAATTTGTAAGTTATTGCAAGGTTTAAACAGAGTCATGTTGACATAAGTAGGCTTTTATGTTTGTCAGTTTTTAGTGTAGACAAAAAATGTGCATGTCTCTCTGCATGTTTTATTTTAGTTCTGCAGAATGGTGAGGCGAGAGATGTACTTTGAACAAAAAGCTCAGTGTTGCAACCATCTGCCCTGCTGCCAGCAGGCACTGGAAAAGCTGTCATGTAAGGGCCAGCTTTTCATTGATGCATACCAACCCTGGAACAGAGGTGATAACAAATACCTGCAGAGGTCATGCCTTTAAAAAATTTTCAGCAACAGCCCTGTTACCAAAATCTTCAGGAGAAGTATACATTTATATGTTATAGCGGAGCACTGCTGTTCTGCTTGGGGTAGATTCAGTCTCTACAAGCACCCACCACAACTCTCGAACCAGGACTGGGAAATTACTCTGAAGACAAGCAGTATCTGTGCTAGCACCTTCTGGAGAAGGTGTGGCTCAGGCCATGTCCTGTAGGGCAGCTTCACACATGCAGTGGTTCGCTATGGCCTGAGCCTTCCACCTGGCAGCACCGCCAAAAAATGGCGATTGGTAAATTGTGCTTGAATTTGCAGTGAAAACCAAACCTGGTTTGTGTGTTTTCAAGCCCCTTCCCTCAATGAGGTCTCAAACAAGGAGGGGTGAATTTCACCATCAAATAACGCAAACGAGTGGCTAAGGTCTCTCTTGGCCGTTATATTTCACATACTTGAAGAAAGCACAGTGTTTGTTACCATCCGTATGAAGCAGCAGTGCTCTGCAGTGTTTCAGTGCTTTGTTCTGTTTTTACATTGCCCTTTAACGTGAAGTGTGTGTGCAGGTAATGCCATTGCTGTGGTACAGCCTGTCCCTCCTCTGCCTGACCTGGGTTTCTGTGAGTCACGCCATGTGCATGCCTCGGGTGTGGGAGTCTCAGCCCTCTGGGCACGGCACTGACACTCTTCCTGCCCTGCCTCTTCTGACCTCTTGCATTTTCTTGAATTACTGGCTGAGGCTGGCCCTGGGAAAGTACCCAAGCCTACAGTTTTACTAAGTGTACTTAAGGGGGATACTTTTGAATGCTTTTCTTTTTTCTGGGTTAAAATAAGAACTTTGTTCACACTTAGAAAACAGTGAAGACTGGAGGTGTGAATTGGATGGAGAGACCATAAATCCTACTTAAATTCAGTTGCAAACTCAGCTTGTTTATCTATATTCCATGTGAGACCTTTTTCCAAGAACCTGTGGCATTTTTCTCTGCCTTTGGGATACTTCTTGCCATCTGGATTTGGCAAAAGCATTAACTCACTCCTGTAATTCTTAAAACCCTAAAGCTGTGGCACTCTCCTCTGTTTCACTGGAGAACTGGATGAAGCCAAGGGTTCATTATAAAGCACAGCTGTAACATAATCTATAGAGGCAGCATGCTAAAGTGACGTGCTGGCTTGATGTGCCATGGTTCTAAATAACTTGCATTCATCTCCTCTGAGTACTAGATGAAAGTTTAGACCGTCGCTGGATAGACCACACCACAGTTGGAGCACACTGTTCCACACGTAGGCTCTGGGATGCCTGTGTCCATTTTGGGGGCATTTCTCTATCACTTGCTCTTCCGTTTCTTTTTTAATCAGACTCATGGTTTGTTTGGGTTTTCTTGCTGTTGTTTTTTTTTACTTTGTTTGGTTTTTAAACCAAATTTATGTCACAGCTCTGGAAACAAAGCTCCCATTTCCTACATCATGTCTGTCTGCAGTTAAGTGGCTGTGAGCTGTTTCATTCCTGTTCCTTACCACCCTACTATCTGTAGTAGCACTAAGTTAAGCTAAGCTGACTTTATTTTACTTCTAGATGGCACGTATAGGGGAAACAGCATTTGATTAAGACTAGATTTTTGGGCAGCCATACAAAAATGTCTTAATTGAATGTTATTTAAAAATTGAAAATAGTATTTAGAAATATTTAATTATGCAGAACTAAATCATCTATCATTCCATCAAAAAAAAGTTCATATTAGTTGGAAAAATAAATGCAAATGTTCTTCATTGGGGGACAGAGTTGGTGACCTCTATGATTGGTTCTAATTTCTTCGTGCAACTTGTCCCAGAAACATAGAGGAGCTTGCCTGGGCTCGCCTTTGCAATGATGTGTATTTATATGGTTTACAATGTCTCTCAAAATTCTTTTTCAGTCTTGGGGTGTTTCCCTTGGCATTACAAGTTTTGACTTTATGGTTTGAGAGCTCCACTGGCTTAAGTCTGTGTTGCCTCAGTCCTGCTATTCCACATGTACCAATCCCAGCCCCTGTGCTACAGCCACTGCTCATCTGTTCACACGCTGTGCTAAAAGAGCAGAGAAACAGGCTTTTCAGTTAGTGGTAGGGATATGTATATCCTAAAAGTTTGGTTTTCAGAAGTTACAGGACCTGTAACTGAAGGGCATTGTGTTATTGAAGTGTCACATTTAGTGATTTCAATTGGAAGTTAGAGCACCTTCTTGTTTTGTTTTGGTGAGGTTTGTGTAATCCTGCCCCAAGGACATAAGAATTTCCCCACCTGTGCTGGGAAATTAACTGTCACTTGTTGGTTGCCTGTGTTAGATTAGGTGACATAAAGGGTGATATTACACAGCATATGCATATCTGACTAGTAATTCTTCACTTAAATATTCACTTCCTCCAATACCTTTGTTTTCTGTATCTTCTTGTGCACCCTTTTACATGCAGGGTCTGGATCGCCCTCTCTTCTCTGATCTGTGATTAGCAGACTTTGATGTCTTTGGATGTGACAAGCTATATTGTTTTTTAATGGATTGAACTTGATTGCTGTTGGTCCAACCTGCCTCTTCTGCTGTTGAGTTGCTACATCAGTCTTCAGTTCCTCAGGATGATGAAAACCAGCCTGCTTGTGTCTTCTCTGTAACAGGGGGAGGAATGACAGCGATTTTATGTACATGAGCACTGTGGTTAGTGTTTAGGAAGTGCATGTGACAGTAACAGAGAAGCAGGGAGGTCTGGTGTAACCTCAGGCAGGTTAATCACTGTACACATTGACATTTGAATGAGAACTTTGAGATGCACCAGGATTTTCGTATGTCTGGTTGGTATTTCTTTTTTTTGTTGGCTTTATTATCTTGCAGTAGGCTGGAAGAAGAAAGAAAGATCATGTTCTTCTCTAAGCTTTGCTTACTCAGAAAAGTTACTTTGTTGGGTTTTTTCACCTTTGTTTGATAGGAGTATGAAAGAAAATCTTCCTTCACTGGTACACATCTTGTGCTGCTGTCATTTGAATTTTATATGCTTTCAATTCTCAAAGGCTTGAGCTTCCTCATACCGGTTAAGTAAAGTGGACTGAAGAAGTGAACTTGGTTTAATGGGCACCTGAAGGGCATGATATGTACTTTCTTCAGCAGTTGCCTTAGTGTTTTCTTCATTATGAGTCATTGCTACAAAATATAGTGCTGGAAGTGCTGTTGTCTCCCTTGACACATCTAGTTTATTTAGTTAATGATAGTAGCAGTTTAGAGGTAATTAAATACTTCATGAAATTCATGTTACTAAGAAGCTCCTATAAATGAGGGATAGGTCCTCCAGGTGCTCTGGTGTAGCAAAATACCAGAAGGCACTGAGAGCAGCAGGGCTTTTGGCTTCTGAGAATGGACAAGGGCCTGTCCCCTTGGGAATGACGCTCTACGGGGGGTGCCAACCGCATCTAGGAGCTAGCTGGACAAACGCTTGGGATGGAGACATTGAAGTCACCAGGTGACTGGTCCTAATGTGAGATGGGAATCATTTGTGCAACTCTGACTCAAGGTGCAATTGGCCAGTAACTCTTGACTGGGCTAAAAAATATCCCTTTTTTGCTGCATAAGTGACTTTGTCCTCTAGCAGTAATAGTGCAAGCTCACATGCATGCTCGTACAGACAAGGGAGGGTAGGACTGACCCTGTTCCTGCTGCTCCAGTCGATGAGCATCCCAGTAAGAGTGCCCATATCCATCATCCTCCAATGCCTTCACTGTGTTTGTCCATTTGTTTGGAAACACTTGCAAGACACTTATTTTTCCCTTTCCCCTACCCACAAATCCTGGTTTAGGTGCTGCTATTTCCCGGTCTTTAGGAATATGGCAGCAGCATGCCTGTGAATTGGTTAATATCAGATCTGTAAGGATGTGTTATCACTCAAATATCTTGCTAGTATCTGGCCCAAACTTTACACAACATCAGCTAGAGTTCTCTGCAGAAGTCTGCAGTTTGGCATCACGGTCTCATGCAGGGTGCCCAGGCTCACTCTGTATTTCTGTAGTGACTTACTCCCTCAAGTCCTTCTCTTGGAAGAGAGAGTGCCAGTTGCATGGGCTTTCTTGTGGTAAAGGACTGAACTTCAGGTTTAAACCATGAATGGTGTTTCAGTTCATGCTCTGAGCAACATACGTGCTGTAAGAAGGAATTTCAGTGTCTTTATTTGACCTAAATGCCCTGACAGGTCACGAGTGTTCTTACATAGACTGGAGAAGAGAAAAACCTAGAAAGCCATACTAACCTGCTATCCTCCTAACCTCATTTATAAGTGAGAATGTTTCTGAGAAGGCGTTTTACTTCCAGGGTATCCAACTCTACTCATCTTCCAGCTTTGGTCATGCTTATTTTTCCCTCTCTTGAGAGAGACTGTTGTTTAGGAAGTGAAATACTGGACCTGTTGAACTTCTAGATAGTAACTTTGTTAGTGTCTTATTCATTCTTGTTTAAGAAGAGGTTGTGCAAGATGTTCATCTCCTCCTTCAGTTCTCATACCCATGTGGCTATTGAGTTGGGGCTGGTAGCATTTTATATAGAGATCAGAATACTGTGGTATACAAAAAGCTATTACGTCCTTCTAAAGTTAGTGCTCAAATAGGTTTAATGACAATTTTATTGGAAAGCTGGAACAAAAAAAGAAAAAAGTTATCTCCAACTATTTTGCAGGCCTTTCCTGTGCAGGATTCATTTCTCACTGTAACCAATTGCAAGACGCCTGCTGAGAGTAATAGGATTTTACCAGATTAGCTGGAATTGCTTTGTGTGTGACATAACTTCAAAGTGACAATTTTATGCGTATTAAAATAATTTCAGTATCAAATTCTAGTAAGGATAGGTCTTAGTATTTTTTGTAGCCATGTCAGTGCTAATTATTTCATTCAAAATTCTTACTGCAATGTGCTCTTGTTATTATTTAAGGTATGAAAATCATATACTCTCAGCATACCTAAACATATTTTGGTTGCTATAATTATGCTAAGTTGCCATTTATATCTAGCAGCTTAGAAGACAGAGAAAATATCCCTGTGCTCCCTGGAAAATCAAACCTTTTTGTGGATTAGCAGTACGGGCTGTAACTGAACACTAGCGAGAGGCATGAAATGCTTCCAGACCATTCAGGCTCTGGAAGAGCCACTCAGGGACATGTACTGTAAATCTAAGACCTTCCTTTGGTAGGTTGCATAATTTTAAGATATATGATGCCTTCTAATAGGTGGCCGGAGAGGAATGTATAAAGCTGTTAATTTCGAAAAAGGCATGATGGATGGCTGTGTGAAGAGCTCAGATCCTTCTGTAGCTTCTTCATTGTTCCATTGAACCTGTTGGGCTTTTAGAAATAGGTTGAATAAAAATGATGTATTTATGAGGGGAAGGCTTTGCCATAACATTTGTTTGCTAAACAGGCAATAAGTATGCAAACAGTGCATTTTCGGATCAGGGTGACGTGAACCCTTGATGTCACCAGTTCATATGACACCAGAACATTGCTCACCAAAGGTCACTGGCTGCAAGTTAAATCTCACTTTCTAATTCTATGTGTGTTGTTATTTCTGCCTTCCACCTGCAGAAGCAGGCTTGAGGATGCTATTGCTGTTTGGGGATTGATAAAATGTGCCTTGAATGGTGGTTTTGGGTGGGAAGCCATCAGACCTTTGTGGTTCTGGTGGCCAGCCTGATTCTGTGATGGCCTTCACATAGCACATCTTATCCTGCCTGATGTTTAGGGAAGGCGGGGAAACAGACAGGACAGTAATATTTCTGCCTTTTGTTTTTCATGGTCCTATCATCTAAAGGTGGAGCCTCAGTGTTTTTGGAAACTGTTTGCATTCTGTGTCTCACTTCAGTATATCAGGGTGGTTTTACTTAGTTGGGTTCTTTCCGCCACAACCCAAGTTTTGCAGCCAAACATTGGTTTCTTTTGTCCTGAGGAGCTGTTTTGCAAACATCCAATGCACCTGCTGCTCAGCGAAGTTTTCTGTCCCAGTGAAATGAGTTTTATGCAGTTGTGTGTTGTTGATTTGTATGTTTGAATGTCAGTCACAGCTGTGGGATGCATCTTATTGTGAGCTGTGGGGAAGGGGTGGACGCTGTGGAGGCTGGCAGTGAAAGCTTGCTCTGCTGTCCTCCCCACCTTGGGCAGCAGACACTGGCATCTCTTACATGGAGGAGCTCACTTTGCCAGCAGTCCCAGTGGTAATCCTCCAAGCAGGAAGCAGCATGAAGGCAGAGTAACCCTGCCAGGACAGTTCTCCAGCCCTGCTTTCCAAGTTTCTTGGATAGTCCCACTTCCTTTTTTCAGCTGGAATATGAAGAGATTTTCATTGCTCTTGGGAGGCTGTGTTAGTTGCATAATTTTTCTTATTTGAACTGATATGAAGAATCTCTTTTGAGGATAAGCTTTCAGCAGTGAACAACCTGTACGATTTATTCTGAATACCTTTTCAATTTGAAAATGTCTTCTTTCTTCTGCCAAAGGATAGGTTATCACTCACGCTTTCACCAGAGCCTTATTTGTGAGTGGCTTACACAAACTTGAGGTATACAAAATTCAGTAACATTCAGGGTAGTATGGCAAGACAAAAAGAACAAGTCATCATGGCTTTCAGCAAAATAGTGGTCAAAAAGGACATTATTTGTAAGGGCAGAAACTTTGCTCTTCCTTTGGTATAGCTGAGGCAGAAATCAAGAAAATCGAGATGAAAAAAACAAAGCAAGTACTGATTTTTATTTTTTTTTAAATCAAATTCTTCCAAAGTCTTATTTCCAGCAGTTTTATAAGTAGTAAATTTACTTTTAGAAATTACTTGAAATCTAGCATGAGTCTTCCTACCGCAAAATTTGTTGCTTTTGTTGGGTACTTAGTAAAAAGTCCTGAAGTGACATGCCTAAAAAGAAGTTGCATGGATTTAGCACGTCAGCTGTGTCATAATGTTTTCCAAAAGCCTCCTCCTCGTGTATTGGTCAGGCTTTTATTCTTAAGTAGCTTTACAGGCATTCAGGAGACTGTATCTAGGTCTTAGAGGCTGGGAAAAGTGTAAATCATGTGGAGGACAATGACTCCTATGTGAGTGATCCGTATTTTGTACTATTATCAATAATAATAAATCCAATAAAACCCCCATAAACAAACAAACAAAGCAACATAACAAATCCACAACAAACCAACCAAACAAAAGAATAAACCCCAAACAACCAAACACAACAGAAAACCCACCAATCTGCAGGCTTTCCATACCATGTCCTGAATCAAGTTGGAGAAATTCATGCATATTGTGTTTTGGTGTGTTGTTGTTTAACTTGGAATTGTTTCCTAGTTTTGCCTGTAACCACCAGTGCTTAAAGGTTTGGTTGTTTTTTTTTTTTTTTTTTTTCCAGAATGGTAGAGCAGTCTTGTTTTTAGTCCCAAAGTTTAAGACTGTAAATGATTTAAAATTTTGTTTCATTATATGTGATAATATTCATTGCTAACTCTCCTTCATTTGGGGAGGATTTCTTTTTCTGTGTCTTAACTCTGAAATGGCCTGATTTTAGTTTTGGTAGTATAGGGCTATGTACATACAAATAGAGGGGAGGAAAAAAAAGAAAGAGAAAATAAAAATCAAAAAATTCACTAGAGGCTTAATTTTACAGGATTCCTCTGCAAGTCCAGTCTTTGAACAACACATGGCCAGACACATTCCACTGCACAGTGTCAAGCTAAGAGCAAGTGGTAGAATGTAGCAGGAAGTAAATTTGAAGAGTTGAATTTTTTTTGTTGTTTTTTTTCAGAGCTATTTGATAACCAGATTTATAAATTGTTTGGCTGTGTGTGAACTTTTGGATTTCCAGATGTTCTAGTAAGGAGAAACATATTGGAGCATAACTCAGACATTGTTACTATAATTAGTTGCAGTGAAACTCAGAAGATGGTTAAAATATAGCAGCAAGAAATTTAGTCGAAGTTTGTAGCTGCAACAAAGGCACAAATATTTTCCTCTCTGAAGCTTTAGTAAGAAAATTTTGCATGGGTTTATGTTTAGTCTTACATGTCTGCAATGTATTTGGCAATTATTTGGTAGGGAAAATTTACTTAAAATGAGGGTCTTCATTTTGCAGTCAGGGTATCTGTTCTGAATAGCTTCCTGTTTGCTCTTGACAACTGCTTTTTGTTGTATGCTGCCTAAAAAAACACCTGAGAATTTTCATATCTTCTTACACCAGCCTCCAGCAGAGAGGACAAGTGCCTTTTTGTTTATATAGAGGTGACTGTAAAATAAATATTTCTACACAAATATTTACTTAAAGAATATATATGTATACCACCATCTACAGTAATATATCCAGTGTTTTACATACCTAAATAAATGTATATATAAAACCCCCACACCTGCAACTGTATAAACAAATCGTGTAGAAGTGATGTTTAAAGTCAAGCAAACTAAAACAATATATTGTGTGTTGATATATATATGTAGTTTCAAAACAGAAAATCAAATTTAAAATTGTTATATGTTCTCCTGAGCTTTATTAGCTTGTGATAAAGATCTTTGTCTTGGCTAAAAACAGCTGTATGAATTTATTAAACAATGTGCAACTGCTTTAAAATGTGTTTCTTGTTTTCTGAGGGCTTTTTATTGGATTTTTTTTTTCTGCAGTATTTCATACTTTTGGGTTTTAGCCAATATGTGGCTGGCTTGAAACAAATGTCTGCTATACCTTGCCATATAAAAGGCAAGATATCCACTAGGATTTACTTATGTCTTCTATTTCTGTTTTATTTCTCTATGCTAGAAGTTTGCATTTGACTAATCCCAAGGAGTTCTCTCTCCATTGTGTTAGAGGCACATACATATAGGACTGTGCTTTTGTGAAGGTCTTGGTACCATCAGCATAGTTGCCATGATTGGCTTGCTTGTTACTTTCCATACACTTCAGAGCACGCTTATTTATCTGAAATGAGCTGTCATCTTTCGCATGTTTAAGATTGCTTTTTAATTCCATCTTACCAAAGGGGCATGCCATACACATTAGTGCCTTTATATTTAAAATGTGGAGGAGTTTCTGCACCTTGATGCATTTCTTCTGCATTTCCTCTTTGAGTACTGAGCTATGTGTTCAAAGGAGAGCCGTTGGAAGTGTAGCTCCATGTCCAGCTTTTTTGGCTGTTGGTTGTAACACTGATAGAAATGGCTCTTTTTTTGTTTGGGTTTTTTTCCCCTCTCTATGGGTGACTCCTAAATGTGTCAAAATGTTCTGTGGGAAGTGGATGTGGTGGCTGTTACTGCTGCACTTGGGTTTCACGTTGAAAATGGACTTCTGCAGTTTTTGCAGAGTGACAGTTTGGAATGGCGTTCAGGGGAGTTGTGCTCCCTGGACAGATGATTTGTGCCAATAAACAATTCTTGTAGTGTTTGAACTTGTCTCCATTTTCTCTTTACTTATATGGTGCAACTTGTCATTATCTCAGTTCTTTGAAGCAAGCAGGTTGTTTTCTGCTTGTTTATGCATGCCTGGTTTTTGGATAGAGGCAGTGAAACAATGCCTGGTGTATCATGAGTGATTCAATTTGTAGCAGCATTTTCTTGCCACTGGCTGCAGTTTTTTTGTCAGATCAATTTTGATTCATGGTGCCCACTTCATTCTCTGCTTTGCTTTCGTGTGTGGAATTGCTTCATTATTTGCATTTCCTCCTCACTGCTGCCATGTACAAGGCTCTTAGTCCTGTGAAAGTACTCAAAGGCAAAAAAAAAAAATAAATCCGAGTATCTTTAAATTACACGGTATAAGGTATTATGCTATTTGTATTTCTAAATTGGCTGTTCTGGCAAGCATGGGTTGACTGCATCACATTTGATGCAGAAAGGGTGTATCTCATTAAGAGGGACTAAATCATAGACTGTGAAAACAAGATGACGCATATTGGGCTACTAAGATTACTGAGGAGATGGATGTTCAGTTGGTTGAACTAATTGTATAATCTCTAAAGGAATAAAAATAACCCTATTTGGAAAGAGAAGTAGTACACCATTTTATGCTCTGCAGATGTATGTGTGGCCTTTACAGTATGGAAATTAATTTCTTTGGAAGTAGCAGAGTTCAGTTCCTTTTGCCACTTCGCACTTAAGCTCCCTTAGAGAAAACTAACTCTGCTTTGTTTTTGGGTTTGTTTGAGAAGCCTCAGCATAAAACTTACGTAACAACTTTCCAAACTATTTATTCCAAATGAGACAGCCTCTGGAAACTTCTGCTCCGCTGCAAATCATGTATTTCTTAAGGTGATGTCTGTTCAGCAGTCCCCAAGTAATCAGTGTGCTTTAGTTGTGGAGTTAATTTGTGTTGTCCATCCAAAAAACCTCCCAAAAAACTTGAAAACTAAACCCACTACTGGAGGAGAGACAGGCAGCTCCCAAAAGCTATAGCAGACAAAAAAAACTTTGTGTTATGTTTCTAGCTATATTTTCATTTCATTTTTTATCTCTCTCTCTGAGGAAATTAAGTAGGCAGTAACTTTTACCCACTGGCATACAGTCTCCCAGGGAGAAACCTGTATTAGTTCTGTAAACTCTCTGTATAGAAGAATAATCATCAGAAAGAAGACAGCCAGTTAAAATAAATAGGTCTCTTAAGGCACGCTGGCACCATGAGAACATGGCTGAGCTCCTTGAGAGAATGCTTAGTGAAAGCTACTAATTTAGGGTCTTAAATATCTTCAGACATTCTGGCACTTGACTGTAAATTGGTTTCCATCACTTGAGTGCTTGGAAAGCATATATTTCTTTGGAATTGCCCATGTTCTTCTTGCAAATATGATTTTAGCCATGATGTCTGAGTTATTTTGCCTTAGTCCTTTTTGACAATTTGTTTTTTGACATTGTGACATCATTTCTCCTCCAAATCAGAGCATTAGTTGTATCTTTTTATTCAAGAAGTATTACTCATCCCGTCTTGGTTGCAATCTTTTCATCTCTTTGTTCTTCTGAATGCTTCAAGTGGCTTGGAAAAGCAAGACCCGATGCTTCGTCTTGTTAGATGCCAATAGAGCTACACTTGAACAGAATAGTTTTTTTTTATTCCTCATTGATGTGAGTGTGAATTTTAATAATCCCCTGAATACCAGTGGGTATTTTCACGTCTTAACCTGTATGTTAGTGCCTGGATAAAATGTTTAAGCTACTTGTAAAATACATAAATTGTATCAGAATTTATAGCTACTTCCTTTTCACGCCAGTAAGTTCAAAACCAGGGATTGTGCTTTCTAATAACTGCTGCTGGACTCGCAATCATGAGGTAGTGGCGTTCTGTCAAAAATGAAAGCTAAAGGCACCTTTTGTGAAATTGTTCCTGCTTCCTTACATCCTGCAGCAGTTGGACTGTCATAAGGGAAAGGGGAAAGGTAGCAAAGGTTAAACCTGCTCATGGAAGAGCAGAGCTGCAAGGAAACCATGATCAGTCAAGCCATCACAAGTGAGAGATGGCACCAGTTAACCCTTCTGGCTGTCAGCATGTGGAAACTGTTCCTGCTTATTAACAACCTGTTCTGGGGCGAGCAAGGGAGGCTGAGGGCTGCTGCTGGCATTAGAGTTGGCTTGTTTGGCGTTAGTTGACTGAAAATAGCACATATTCAAAAGGCCTATACGTTGTGTAGTTACCCTGTTTCATAAACCTGATTTGTACTTTGGGATCCTTTTCTGCGTCAACCCAATTTTGTGTAAGAGTAATTTATGGTATGTCATGCCTCTTGTGTTTTAAGCAGTTAATGTACTCTTGTTCTTGTGCTCCTGTGTAGGTGTGTAGCTTCATCTTTAGTGTATGCAAGGATGCATAGAGTGAGTGATATAGTTCTACACAACACATCATTTAAAGTGCAAAACCAAGTTAATTTTATCTTTTGGTTGGTTTTGGTTTGATTTGCCTTTTTTTTTTTTTGGGGGGGGGCAAGGGGGAAGCATTAAATAATTATTAAATATTAAGAGAAAAAACATTAAGGAGAAAAGAGAGATGGTTGAAACAATTTGTCTTTTTCGTAAAATTTGAAGCCACAGGCATGCTCAGCCATGTTTGTGTAAAGGGAAAACTCAAACTTAGTGTTAGTTCTTGTTTGACATAATTTCTGAATGTGGAACTGTAGGAATACACTGCTCAATCACATTAAAATGTATGTTGTTGTCAGGGTTACTGCTGTCAAAACTGAGAATGAAATGTGAGAGGCGATTTTGTGGTTCTTTGCTGGCAAAATGAATGAATGCCTGTGGGCACTCCCCATTTTCCTGTGGGCTGTTCTGGGTCTGATTCAACCAAGCCACTGATGCATCACAGTGAGGGATCTGCTGCATATGGAGGGAAAGGGATGAAGCAAAGCTGGAGAACCTGGGAGGACAGTCAGGAGGCAAGGGTAGCCCTCTCGTCAGGCTCTTTCACCAGGAGTGGGGTAGTACTTGCTGTTGGGGTCCACAGTCAGACCAAGAAATATGATTTGTACTTGGCCTTACAGTTTTTCTTACACGTTATCTTTACTGATTATTGTTGTCCTGTCCACGCCTTAGGTTACAGCTTTATAAATTGGTCTGAAAACACCTTTAAAGTCATGGGGAGAAAGAGGAGGGAAGTGAAAACATAGCAAGTGGGAGTACAGCCACATGGAGTGAGGTGAATGCAGGGTTTCCTGGTGGTGATACATTGCAAAGTAGTCTGGTAATCAAACAGGGTTTTTGATCTAAGCTAACTTTGACCATTGCTTTGTTTGGGGAAAACCTTTAACTTATTTGCAGGACTACCTCACTACCTCATAACCCCTTTATATAGCTGGTTGTGTCAGCGCTTTCCACAGCAAACTGACATTAGGGTTCTTCTAACTCAGCTGTATAAATTTGATCTGGACTTTAAAATTGGCATATGTTCTTGATTTGGAAGTGAGTATCAGGGCTGGCTGGCTAATCTGTTGGCTATGCGAATAATATTGCTGTAGTAAAGGCTGTGAGGAATATGATACAGCTCTCAATTTCCATTGAGTGCAGAGGAAGCTTATTTGCCACAAAGAGCAGGTAGCTCATGCAGAAGGGCGTGGAGTGTAAGTTGGGTGTTTGCTTCCTTCCCATCATGGAAGGAGGTAACGAAGGGCTTTGGTGAGCGGTCCTGTTCGGTAGATCATGCAGGTGCACAGTGTTACCTGTTTGTGCTTGTGGTGTTCAGATGCTGGCCCTGAGTGTTGCATGCTGCTGCCTCTGCTGGTTGTGAGGTGCTGGGGTAACACATCAGGAGTCAGGTCAGACACACGTGATTTGTGTGATGCAGTTGGTACAACCATAGAGCATAAGTGTGCCCCACCTTGTATTTTGGAGCAAGCTTGTGTTCTTCTCTTGCAACAATTCACCAAAGGGGTACTTTTTAGTGTACTTTGCAGTTCTACCTGCGGTTGAGAGGACGCTGTTAAAATACTGGTTGTTGGTGCCAGGTGGTGCTTTGGTCAAGTGAAAGGAGGCTTGGGATAATGACGATAATAACAGATAATGAATGCAAGTATTAGTATGATGTGTACTGTAGTGAGGAGATAAAGCCCTTTGTTTTGAATGTCTGTGGAAAGGCAGAACTTTATTTAATAAAAGGGGGTTTCCCTCTTTGCTTATTTTCTGATTTTGCAAAGTTCTTTTGTAATGTTCCTTCCCTAAAAGAGTTTTGGCTTTTTACTGATGTAAAATACTTTATTACCTTGAAGAATGTAGACTGAAAGAGAAGCAGGAGCAGTAGTGATACAAAGATCATTGTCTGGTTGCCTTCTGCTTTGATTATTCATGACTTTAAACTGAGTTGCTATAGCCAACTGCTTATCAAATGCTCAAGGGGTAAAAATCAAGCTGAGGGATGTCATCTAGCCCAGGGACTTTTAAATCAGGCTCAGTGAGTTAGACTCTGAGAGAAAGTTGAAGATGACATTGACGGATTTTGTGCAATGGGAGGAACATTACTTACTGTCAGACTACAAAATAGTTCCTTTGGAAAGTGCTTGTGATACACTGTCACACAAGCTGGTTGTCCCTAGGATTGATTCAAGGTGGACAGTTTGGAAAAGATAAAAGGCAGCTTCCATCTTTTGTCAAATAGACCTTTGTTCTGTGAGTAACTGCAGTTTAAGTAATTAATTAATTACTACATAAATGCAAAATAATGATGGCTCAAAGAGTTGCTTGTCAAGTTTTCTTCTTAGTCATGTGAGAGAAAAATAGATGTTATATGTTAATTAGAAATTAATTAGGCTGCAAATTACATTGATTCAGAGAAAGATATACATGTGTGTGCACACATGGAATTTTCCTGGAAAGGCTCTTTCAAAATATCTCATTTGAGCTTAAAAGTGAAAAAGCCATTGGTTATTGCAAAACAAAATAGTGGGCTGGCTAAATTTTCTCTATAAAAGAGTTGCATTCCAGGGTGTTTTGGGCCACTTGCTTTTCAAACCCTGAGTTATAGAACTACACTGAGATGACTTTTTATACCTTTCTTTTGAAACTCGTCCTGGATCAAGAATTGGTTTACTTTTGTTCTATCTCCATTTGTAGTATGCTTTTGGACAATATTTGCAATTTTGAAGTTCTGCTGTTTAAAACCACAAGAACAACTTTTTTTGTTTGTTTTCTTGGTTGGTTTGTTTTCATGTTTTGTGGGGTTTTTTTTGGTTTGGCCAAACAAAACTGAAATCTAATATTGGATGGGTTATTTTACTTATGTTTGTTAGAAAGCATCGCGGGCATCTCTGATGGCATAGACTGACTGACTTTTGGCTTTGAGCCGTGAAGCTGATTGCTGCTGAGCAGCAGAGAAGAGTTTTGCTGCTGCGGCCTGTGGGAGTGATTGCTCGCAGCAGGTGGCTTGGTCCTGAAACATCTCTCCTGCTTGCCTCCCTTCTGTCTCCAAAGATGCTTCCCAGAGTACAGAGACACGGAATGAAGTAGGAGGAAACATTCCTAGTTTGGCAGTTTTGTAGCTTTAAAGTCTGTGGTGTAACGTGAAGAAAAAAGTACCTGTTTTTTTGGTAGCTGTAATCCATGTTTTATTTTAAAACTTGCATCTTTCCGTAGATACAGAATTAAAACAGATCCATCAAGGATTTGAAGAATCTTTGTGATGCCTAGAGGTTAGTTGGGTTCTCAGCCAGTTTTATCATTTTAATGCTGTACTCTTCTGCACATACATACTATTGTATTGATTCCATGTGGTATCATAGGCACATTTAATAAAGATATGTTTTAAGGATATGCCTTTTTTCCAGGTAATACTGTACTTTTATGGGTGACTGATGCAGGATAATGTTACTAAGATAAGATTAAATTTGCAGCTTAAGAACAAAATCACTTGAACAGGACAAAAAAATGGTGCAAAAGTAGTAATGAGAGATATGTAGGTAATAGTATATAAGAAAACTTAAAATGGTATTTATAAATCTTTTGCATATGTTGGATTTTTCAGAATCTAGGGGAAAAAATTAAATTGAGTTAGTTTCCATTGTTACAGGGAATATATAGGACTTTTCTTTTGTCTTTGTTTTGAATATGTATGCAGTTTCGGTGCAAATATGTACACAGTTTTGCTTATTTAATCTCCAGTAGGTATCTGAATTTATTTTTGTAATGGTAATGCACAATTACAGCATGTAAGAAGTATCAGAACTGAGTCTCCCCAGGTCTGCAGTCTAGAAAAGATCCTTAATTATTTCAAATGTTCTAATTTCCCCTGCTGTGTTCAGGGTAGGTGTTTGTTTATTTTTATAACACTACTTCTTGTGGTAATATTCCTCTTGCATCTGTGGTAAAACTGCCCTTGCAGCTTCAAGCCCATTTCATTGTAGGTCTTTCACAAGCTAGAGACGCTGGCCGGTGCATTTAGGGAAGACTCATGCTCCGGCGGAGATTTCCTAGAAGTATCAACCTCACCTCTCTTGGTAGTCAGATCTCTTATTGAGAATCAGTAGGTGTTATTTAGAAGTCTTATCCACTGTGTCTAGATAAGGAGATTACTGCTCTGGCATCCCTCTGTGTGTGCAGTTCTTCACACACTTGCCCAGTAATTTGTCCAGATACGTCTCTGACAGCCTTGCCTACAAGAAATTCAATTCCCTGTCTGTACAACAGGAATCATGGACATAGCCAGGGACTCATCATGCTTCTCAGGACTTATCTGCTCTTTTCCTCACCCTCAAGGTGCAATTTCCAGCCATATTTGTAAGAAATTTTCCCCCTGGAGTCTTGCTGAAATGATTTTATAGCTGTCTCCCATTTGTGCTTGCAAAGAGTTTCATCCCCTGTAGGCAACAGTTTAGGAGTGACCTCTTAAGTGTCAAGTGGTTAGTAGAAGTTGGTATGTGTTGGCCACTAGAATTAAACAAAAATGTTTGGCTTATTTTAAAATTAATTTGTGTTAATTTACACTTCCGTGGATGATAAGGCCTCCACCCCTCCATGAAAATAGTTACCCTGAAGCCTGCTGTTGACGTCTTACTGCTGAGCTATGTGCAGGTTGCTTTTTTCTTTTTTCATCACAAATTACATGTCAGCATCATGTGCATTTGCGCACGTTCCGAGAGCTAAATTTTGTTCACTCGGGGAGCCCAATCACAAAGCACAGTGATCCATTTGACCTTTAGCTTTTAGCACCCTTACGTTCCTTTCCCTTTTCCAGACCTTGCTGGCAAATGTCAGCGTGCTATAACATATCGGTTTAGGGATCTGTTTATGGCAGGTTCCACCCCTCACCCAAAGGTTTGAGGAGCTTTCCTATAAATAGTTATGTTGGTCATAGCTTTCTATATGCTTGTGGAATTCCCTGATCAGTGTTTTATGGTAACCAGGTCTCTTAGCTCAGAATTTGGATGTGAACACCAAATTCTGGAGGAATTTCAGTTTTGTTGTTGAAGTCTTTTGTAAAAGGATATACTTTAAAATTTATAATTGTTATGCATTGAGCAAGTCAAAAAGTTTTTCTGAAATCAAAGCAAATTTGCCTTTATCTTTTACATTTCTTCCTTGCATGGGACTTGCTCTGCTAACTTTGCCTTGCTAGCACCCTCCAGTTTCAACTCTGGTTAAAATTGCTGTGTCACTTGTAATGCTGAGGCACTGGCTGCTATTTTGAATCTGAAGATATGACAAATCACCCTGCATCTCAGGCCTCTCCCTTCACCAGGCTAACACCAAAGGAAGGATTTTTCTGATTTTGTTCAAAATTTTTTCAGTTGTTTTTTGCTGCTAAAGATCGTTACTGCGATCAGCAAGTATAGAATTGATGTAGAAAAATTCCAGCTGTGATCCACTGTGAAATTTCTTTGGTTTAGTCTATATGTTGTGAAATGGTAAGATTTTTAGAGTTTTGCATTTGTCTTGCTGCATTACACAATACTTGTTTTTCAGTTTAAGTATTTGTCTTCAGATGCCTTCCAGTACATGTGTCACAACTATTGCATGTCATTGTCTCTTGAATTTTAGGAAAGCCTTAACAGTGTCAGGTAGTCTGATGGGACACTTTCTACAGTTTTAGCTTGTCAAGTGACTATTCATGTCCAAATGCATGAGCCCCTGATATATCATTATTACCTCTTTGCCATAGAGACTTTTCAAGACTTAATCTCACTTTCCCTGTTGACGTGAATGATGTGGAGACTGGTGACTGTATTTTTGTAAAGGAATAGCAAGGAACAAAGACTTGTTGGTTCCTACTGAATAACCTGAACCAGGCAGGTAAAAAACAGTGGAAATGAAAGCCTTCCTTCTGCCTACCTTTGAGAAGTTACAGAATCGTAGAATTGTTAAGGTTGGAAAAGACCTTTAAGGGTCATCAAGTCCAACCATCAACCTAGCAGCACCTAGCACCATATTCACCACTAACCCATGTCCTCAGGTGCCATATCCACACATCTGTTGGCAATTCCAACACTTCTCTGGGCAGCCACTTCCAATGCTTGACAATGCTTTCCATGGAGAAATTTTTCCTAAAATCCAAACTATACCTCTCTTGGTGCAACTTGAGGTCATTTGCTCTCATCCTGTCACTTGTTACCTGGGAGTAGGGACTTGACTCCCACCTCACTTACAACCTCCTTTCAGATAGTTAGAGAGTAATAATATCTCCCTTCAGCTTTCTTTCCTCAGGCTAAACAACCCCAATTCTCGAGTCATGTGCTGTAGCATAATTGGGACCCAAGGTAAATGCCACTTTTGGAAGTGAAGTAATTCTTCTGTTTCACAGTTTCTGGGGAAGTATTGCATTTCTGCAAGGAATAGACTTGTGCTTGCAGGCACAATGCTGTAGATAGGAAATATATCTGGAACCAAACAGGGAATTTGCACCATCTAGGACTGCTCTTTGCAGCCAACTATAAAATGATTACCAGATTGAAGACCAGGGATATAAATCAGTGTGTAGATTTTACCATGTTTTGCTTAACTTCTCTTTCTGTTCTTGGGAATGAAGGTAGTTGAAATAAGTGGCAACAGATGAAAAGATTAATTTATTTATTGTTCAGGTGGGGCCAAGAATGTGAACTTTACAAAGATTTGCGTTGCAAAATTGTTTCATTCAAGTGGACTAAAGGCCGCTAAGCTGAACTTCGCCAGTGACCTTGATCAAAGAGTCAGATTGCTCAAGAGGCCTTTGTTATTCTGGTCTTAGTAGGCAGGTCACTGAGGGCTATAAACTTACTGAGAGAAAGGCAAAACAGTATCCTGCAACTGGTCTCTTGTTGAACTTTTGACTTTCTAGCAGTTGCAGCACTATTAGCTTCCAAGCAAATGATCAGTCATTGACGAATAAATGAATGAACTTTGACGAGATTTTTAAGTGGAAAATCTAGAATGGAAAAAGTTGGTTTCCAGCCTTTCTGTCTTCTCTTTTGCGAAAAATTTCATGTATGAGGAGAAAAGTGCCTGGAACTTGGTGTGCAGGAAACTGTGAGTGCTTATTCCTGCTTGTGTCTCTTGGTGATTGTCCATAGCTTCCAGCTAGTAAAGTGGAATTTGATTTTGAAAAACTGGAGATACTGTGGAATACTTTTCCTGTCATTGAAGCGAAATAAGAATGAGTACCTATCAATATTGCAGCAATTTTCACAGGTACACATTCACTGGACTCACAAAGGAGAAAAGATACTTCCCCCTGCCACTGCTCCATGACACAGCACTGTGAATAAGATACTGTGATTTTGTGTTTGGTATAAACATAAACCATCCAAGTTTCTCATTTACCATTCTTGTGATGTTTCAGCTTAATGATGGTGGCAAGGCAGCCCGAGCACATGTGGGGATAGGTGATGTGGTTCTCACCATTGATGGGATAAGCACAGATGGGATGACTCATCTAGAAGCACAAAACAAGATCAAGGCATGTACAGGCAATTTGAACATGACTCTGCAAAGGTAAGACGCCTTTATTTAAAGGGAATTGATCATTGTAACTGTTGTTTGGAGGATAAAAGCATATAAGTGGTTTGGCAAAGTACGTGGAGATAAGTGGAAATGATTGAAAGATGTGCTGCCGTAGCCTGAAATCTGTTTTGATTTACAGTGTTTTAGAAAATTTATTAGATGTTAATTCTGTGAGTTGACAAAGACCTTTTTCAACTTTCTGTTGCCTACTCAAGTTCTTCTTCCTTTTGAGCTTCAGTTTTGTTTAATTCACTTGTTTAATTGAAACCAGGTCTTATTCAGGCTTTTTTTCCCCCCTGCCCCAGCCGACCAGGGGCATTTTTTTTTTGGGTCAAGTCCCATGACGTAATTTTTATTGGCGAAAGAAATGATGGATTTAAATAGTTAACTCCTGAGTTAAATGGATGAAAAAGCTGCAGCTCAGTGTCCGGGAGGTATGTTTCCTGAGGTGACACTACCATTTCGCAAAGTATCAGCCTCCCTTTGCTAATTGAGGAATCTGCTATAGAGGTTACAGCATGGTCAAGTCTTGTTCCTGAAACACAGGGTTTATTGAATCCCAGCATACCTCTGTTAGCCTGGGACTGTGTTTTGGTAGGTGTTGAAAGAAGGGAGCAGCAGGATGCTCACATATGGGCTATTGAACGTGGAGCAGGAAGAGTAACAGCACAAGCAAGAAATTCCTTCAAGGTCTTTAAAGTCTCCCAGGGTTAAATATTGTCTCTTGTTAGAAGACTTCTATTTTGATGATGTGAGTGAAAATCTTGGAGGAGGATTGGCCTCTGAATCCATCACATAGAATAAAATATCTTTTCTTATTTTCAAAAAAACCATCAGCAGTTGTACCCCATGATTGCTGTTTGTGCCTGCCTTCAGCAGTGCGAAGTTCCTTAATGGGTGTTGGTTGAGGTCCGTAATGTATCTCTTCACCAGCTGCTGTCTTTTGGAGAAAATTACCCTGCCTTTAATGAAAGAATTGCATCTCCAGTATTAAAGAGATGAGGTGGTTGTAGATCTGACAAACATCCATCTCTCCAGGGTGGTGGTGCTTGTTCCCAGCCCTAAGTGACGTGTATATGAATAGTTGTATGAGTGCTTTCTCCTATAAGAGACTACAGTTCAGCCCTGCTTGTTGTTTCTTGTTTTTCCTGTTGTCCTGTACTTTGGTCCTTAGCTACTCTTTATAAGGGATTCCCTTGGTTCAGTCTCTGGGGAAAGGAGTATCTTGTGGTGTGGTTCATGCCTAGGGCATCTTCTGGAATGAAACTTGTAAAGGTAGCATTAAAAGTTTCTTGATGAAAGAGAAGTATTATACCAGCTCATTAGATGAATTACGTGTTGTATCGACTGTGTCATTTGGTATTTTGACTCCCAACAAGACAGGCAGGTTGTTCAGAAATGCACTCTCCAGGAGCCCACTGAGTCACTCCAGCAGCAGCTGGGAGGTGAGTGGGGGTGGGTTGGCCCACTTTCTCCTGTCACCATAATGGGATGGGCAGGGTTAATATCAGATATAGGAAAGAAATAGCAGGTGTGTCTTGCAATAACTCGTCAGGCAATAACTTGTCTGAGGCTGCTTCTGGTTGGGTACAGGGATGGGTGGTTTGAAAATCGAATTAATCATGAGTTAGCCTGGTCCCCTCCTGTTCTCACCCTTCCTACCTAGCCTAGCATCTGACTCACCACTGTTGGCTACTTGACAGCTGAAGACTAAGTCAGGATCAGACTAAAAGAGATCAAAGGAACAGCCTGGGTCCCAGCATCTGGGGGTGGGACAGATGTCCTGTCTTGTGGCTCTGCTGGTTTGCAGTCCCATGGTCTCAGCTGTTTTGAATTCTGCCTGGATCCCAGGAAACCAAAGCTGTAGACAGTGCTCTCCTGGCTTCTCTGCCTGTGAAAATTTCCTTAACAGATCTGCTTTAGTTGTTTATTTCTTCCTTGTAGCCTGGAAGAAAATGCCTCTTGGAGTCAGACTGACTAATTCTAACTCAGATGCTAGCTGCCCATGGGAAAGACCACTTAAGAGTATAAACAGAGTAGCAAGATAAGCCATTTTAATATTAAGGGTTCTCCATAATTATATTCTTCTGTTCCTGTCTCCTCTCCCAAAACAAAACAGATCTAAATAAAAATGTTTTAGGCTGTTACTGTTCATATGCAAGATTAAAGAGAAGTTGTCAATGTGAAACAAAGTTGGCCTTCAAAATACGGGCTCGTTCCATAGTACAGGAAAAATCTAAGATGTATCTTATTTTGTTATTATTGGTTTTAATTATCTTTATTTTTTACATTTCTGAGATTTTTATCTACTTTCACATAGTCTACTGGTAGTTTGAGCTACAATGCAAGAATGTTGAGGTTAGTCTTGAAAGAGTACCTAACTTCTTAGATACTGTCCTAGTTTGCTTCAGCTTTAAAGGAACACAATGATGAGATGGTTAGTGGTGTTACTTTTAGGTCCAAGAAAAGTGGAAGAGCCTTATGGCTTGAGATAACGGCTTTTGTACTGTGAGCGTGTCCACATGATGTTGATCAAAGATGTGAAAGAACTCAGTTTGAACAAGTTAGTTGTGGGAACCAAAAGTTATTTTGGAAGTTGAAGTTAGTACATTTTTAATGGTAGCACTGAGTGACTTTTATTCACAGTAAATTTTAAGAAGTGATGTGCACTCATCTATGGATACCTGCTTTACTCATGATCAGTTATGATTTGACACTGATGTGGAATATGTGGAAATTAATATAGTGGTGCAGACATAAGTGTAATGTGAAGATAATGGCAATATGGGGAAAAGTTGCTGGATGTGCCACCAGACTCATGGCATGTCAGAGATGGGGCTGGCTGTGCTGTGTGCTAAGGAGGGAGTAATCAAAATAATCAGCACTTTCTTGAAAAAGAACTGTCTTCTTGCCCTGGCTTTTTAAGGGCTTTTTTTGGTATGCGCTAAGGATAAAAATGGTAGTGGATAGAAGAGCAGTGCTACACTATAGGGATTGTTAGGCCAGTGAACCTGAGTGAGTCACATCTGAGACTGATACACTTCAACATCCCAGTTTTGCTCAGTGACTGGGGCATGACAATACCTTGCCTTTTAAAAGCTACAAAGGAAACTTTTTGAGTCAACATGGCAAATGTGAGAGAGGAAATTCTTTATGATCAGACTCCTTATTAAAAATGTTTTAACTTGATAGTTAACCTATTCAGGTTTTCACTTGGCTTCCTCTATTCTTTATGTGCAAAGTGGAAGAAGTAAAGTTAAGAGAAACAAAATAAGGGGCAAGAAGTAGCTTGCCTGAGAGGTTGGAAGCAATATTTTACAGCAGTATCTTCAAAAACTTTACATACAGATTTAAAGCAGTATATTTATGGAGGCAGATGTGAATGTGCCTCATGTAGAAAACCAATGTAGGTGTTTTGTGACTTGCAATTGAATGTTGGCAAAATATTTAAAGGTGAATAAAAACTCCCCTTTGGCTTCTGTAAGGCAGTATTACAGCTTGGTTTTTTAAATATGGAATTGTTCTGTGCCTCAGAAAGGAGCTGGAAATGCAGCTGTCATGATTGCAAATCTACTTTGCATAGAGATTGTTCAAATACAAATGGACAAAATTATGCTTGCTGGCCATGTGTGTGGTAGTAGATGTTTCGCATTTGCATGTGTTGGCAAGTACTTTCAGGTATATCTCTTTAAAATCAATTAGTTCTGTAAACAAGCCTCACTGTTTGGTATTGTAGTGGGTTGACCCTGGCTGGATTTCATGGATTCATTAACTAGGGAGAAAGGAGAGGGGTCATCCACTTACCACCTTTATGGGCAAAAACAGACTCAAAGTGAGATAATACTGAAATTTATTACTAACAGGATAAAAGCTAAGCTAAAGAGTGAGAAATAAAACAGTCTTAAAACACCCACCACACACACTTTTCCCCCTGTCCCTCCTTCTGTCCATGGGAGGTTGCAGTCGGTTGTGGTTGCTGCTTGCAATGTGAGTTTCCACCACCCCTCAGGGTCACTCATCCATGGGATGCAGTAAAAGTTGAGTCCCTGCACCCCGATGGGCCTCCGTGGGTTGCAGAGGGACATTCTGCTTCACCACGGTCTTCACCACGGTTTACAGGGACCACAATTGAGTCCATCCCCTGCTCTATGGGGTCCCTCCCACAGGAGACAGTCTTTAATAGGCTTCTCCAACATGAGTCCACCCCTCGGGCAGCAGTTCTTCCACATCTGCTGTCCCGAGGGTCATTCCTCCTTAGTGGTACAGTCCTTCATGGATGAGATGTATCGATGTGGGCCCCCCCATAGGGCCACACCTCTTACTCAGGTAAGACCTGCCCCAGCGTGGGTCTGCCTCTCCGCGGGTCCACAGGTCTCCTGCAGGCCTCTTCTCTATCCTGAGCCTCCCACAGGGTCACAGCCTCTTTCAAGCATCCACAGCTCCAGGACGGGCTCCTCCATGGGCTGCAGGGGGGTCTCTGCGCCGCAATGGTCCTCCATGGGCTGCAGGGGTTTTAGCTCTGAATCCTTCCCCTTCACCATGAGGTGCCTCCTCTCCCACCTCTGCAGCGACCTTGATGTCTGTCTTATCCCGTGTTTTTGCTCTCTGGAATTTCTTCTACACAACAACCGCCAATTCTTAAATATGTTATCGCAGAGGCGTTACTGTGATCTCTAACTGGCTCAGCCCTGGCCAGGAGCTGGATGTCCCTCCTGGGGCCAAGTGTCATTGGCTTCCATGGGACAGGGGAAACTTCTAACAGAAGCCACCTCTGCAGCCCTCTGCACTACCGAAATAAAAAATCCAGCTGCAGAAACCCAGGGCAGGTATGAAAGTTATACTTTTTGAGAAATAATTCTAATTTTGGCATGTTATTTGCTCATTTTTCATACTATATATGGCTGAAAATATTGAGTGTGGTTTTTCTTCTGTTCTTTTTATTTTGTAACCTGCAATTTTTAGCTTCTTGATAGATTCTCCTCCTTCCTCACCAGAATTTTTCTTTCCATTCATTCTTCCCTCCCTGAGATCTTGCTCTTTTGCACCCCAGTATTTTATTTTCAGTTAAAGCCATTCCTGGTTCCCATGAGGACAGATGGAAACCAGATGCTTGCTTTTTGGATATATTTTCTAGTTCAGTGACTTAACATGGACTTTTATAAATAAATCTGTAAGTTGCTGAGCAGCTAAGAGCCACCACCTATTTTTAAAATATTATTTTTGGGGACTTTCTCCAGGCTTTTGCCTTCATGATTCTTTGGGAATGGGAAAGATAACGAATGGTGGATTTCTACAGATGCATGAGATCCTTATACCTGTGAAACTCCTGGAAAAAGTGTCAGTGAAAAATACAGGGATAAAAGTAAAGCAGAAAAGGTGGAAAGATTTTGGGTTTGTTTTTCTTAAGATAGTATAGAACTTATTTACCTGTCTTATTTAGTAATACACATCAGTACAGGTATAGTATGAATTGTAAAGGAGTTTTTTTCATTCTGCATGAATTTAGGCATAGAGACAATTTGGCTTGGGAAGTGAAAGAAGGATTCTCAAGGTTCTTTACCTCTCTATTGCTATATTGGAGTGCTTGAGAAATCTTTCTGGATACATTGAGCTGTTAGTGAGCAGTTAATACCATTCTGCTTCCAGCTCTTCAACAGAGAAACATAGCTGTTACAAAGCAATAGAAGAATTTCAGTGATGGCTATGGGCTTGGGTTTTGTTTGTGTGGGGTTGTTATGGGGTTTTTTGTTTTTTGGGTTTTTTTGTTTGTTTGTTTTTTGTGGGTTTGTTGGTTGGTTGGTTGTTGGGTTTTTTTTGTTTTGGTTTGGTTTTTTTGAGAAAACTATTTTTTTCCCCTTTAAACCTCTTTAAAGCATAGAGTTGCCCAGGTGTCACAGGTGAGCCTCAGGCCTCATGGGTCTTTTTGATGTCCATGTTGACAGGACTCAGGCAGAATTTATCTGAGACTTAAGGCTGGGTTCTGCAGTTGGTAAACTCAAAAACCATGCCATTTATTTTACCTGCCTGAGTGTGAATGTTTATCATAGTGTTTTCCCTCATCTTTTTGATTTTTCTATCAGGAAACATGAAGTCTAGATTTTTAGTGCAAGAACAGCTGAAATTCTCATGATTTGAGGTGGATAATAGGAAAGAAATGTTACAGATCATTTGAATTCTGTTTTCTAAGACAGTTTTTCAAGTCAACCAATCCAGAAAGGGTTTTCAGCAGTAAGACTAGCTCAGTATGCTTTTTTTCTTAGTCTCTTTTTATTGGTTCCAGTATTGCTTTTATTAGAAAACAATCTAATGATATTATCTTTTATCGCTTTGAGAGTCCTGCTCTTGGATGTGTGTTCTGACAAAGAATATAGACATAATGGTTGCTTTCGTTCCAGTTTTAGATGGGGAAGTGAAGGCACCTTGATGTAGACCAGGTTTTAAGACCACATGAGTCCTTTGCTACTCAGATGTTGAAATATTCCCGTAGTGTAGACAGTAATCTATTTAATTTCTCAAAAATAAAAATCAGCATTGCAGAGAATGGCACCATGGATCCTGAGAGCCAGCCTTAGTCACTGTTACAGGGGGGATCTGAAGTTCTAAAACTTAGAAGGTGAGAAAATAGTATAACTGCTAAATCAAACAGCAGAATAGGCTATTGTAAGAAGAGAAGAGGAGCTAGCAGAAGAATAAAAGTGTAGAAGGTATTGCAAGCTATTGACAATACAGGCTTCGCTTTAGATGATGGTTAAAACTCATGGTTTCAGTTTTATGAGTCATAGGTTCCTTGGGGTGGATATTTTGTTTCTATAAACCATATAAGGATGAGCTTTAAGAAAGCTATGATAAGAATGCATTCAGAAGTCTTATTTTTCTCCCAGCTTTGGTTTAGTAGTCATCATCATTTCCCTTACATAGGTATTTTGACTTTAGTTTTATTCTTCAGTGATTTGCTTTTTTAGTATATGGAAGAAGCTTCATTGCCCTGTGCCTGTTGAACAGAGGCAATAATTGATTGAAAGCCATCACAGCTTCTGAGTAATAGTTTAGAAATCTAAAAATTTATTTTGCTATAATTCTCCTAATTATATCAATTCTTATCTAACTTCCTTCAGGAATGTCAAAACTAAGTGTTGGATGATTAAGGAAATAATCTTTTTTTAATTGAGAGAGTTGAGACAGAAAATGTACGGAATTCAATTGAGATTGTATGGCAAGAAATATATAAACAAAATGTATATTGGTAGTTTAACTTCTATTCAAAACCTTTGGCAATGTATTCTCCAATGCTAGTTTGTTACCCTCAGTTAGTAATACTAGTTTTCAGTAATTATGCTTGAAAACTTAGCCATGTCACTAAGCTTTGAAATGGCAGCTATTCTGGGTAGCTTGCTCACCCTGTGAGACTTTAAATATTTCTGTAGGACTTTCTGTTACTGATTTTTCTGAAAGTTTCAGTAGAAAACACTTAACCGATTTCTATTGCTGATCTTAAAACGTTTGTGGACTCCTCCCTGCCAAATGCCAGCATTTCAACAACTTGAAGCCTTAAAGCTCTCCAGTGAATCTTTTTCAGAGGCAACAAGAAAGAAAAAAAGAGTTGTCAAAGTTTTCAGTGGCCTGTAAGCTCAAAGCAGTAGAGATTTGGGGAATGAATCCCAAGAGCTTAATGATACAGATACAGCTCCACAGCTTCCTGAGTCTCCTTTGTTTTGTTTTATCATATTATTTGTATGGAATTCCATGTCTCCGAAGATCCATTCAGGTTACAAATCCAGGTATGCAAGAATAGGAAGATATGTAATTGAAGAATCTCCTTTAAAACCAAAACCAAATCACCTAGGGCTGCGGAAGAGGGCCTGTATGACCAAGCAAGAAAAGTAGTAAGATGAATAAAGTAATATGGTCCCCAGGGTTTCTTGGTTAAATGAACATGGTGACTTGTTCTTCAGTCCCTGCCGTGGCCTGAATGAGCCTGGCCTTTGGGCCTGAAAGTGACCTGACCTCCAGGACCAGCACTGCTGTGTGGTGTGCAGTAATTGGGTGCTGCTAAGAAAGCCACTCTTAACCTGCAAATTTGCAGAATCTGTTTCTGAGCTCGCATTTCTTTGAAGTAAATACCATGAACTCTGTGCAGGGTCTTCAAATTCTTGTGAGGTCTGTCAGCACCAGCTTCAGGATGTGGAGGTGAAGCATTGCCGGTCAGTTTTCACTTCCCTGGGCTCTGTTGGTGGTGCCTTACAGAAGATATTCTCTCCTCAGAGCAAGAATTGGTGCCTTCTTAGACCACATCTGAGACTGTGACTGCTGGGGAGTTTTTAGGGTGCAGGGTGGCAGCTGTCCTGAACCCTCACACCTTAATAGGAGCTTTTATAAAGCTGCGAGGTCTTTTTATGTTGTGCATTGCAATGCAGTCAACGAAGTCATCTTAAGTCCTCCTGTCTTCTCTCATTCTGAAATTAAGCAGTGTTGGGTTAAAGGATTGTCCAAAGAATTCAACGCTAATGAATGATGATATTGGTTTCTTTTTTGCACACAAAAGTTGTTGTATAAATCTATGTGCTTTTATTGGAAGCAAGTTAGAAAGCTTTCACTCTTAATTTAAGAGCAGAACAGGTTTAGCTAGCTAAACAATGCCTTTGGAAAGCCTGCCCACACACTAAATAAATGGAAGGGTACAGCTCTTGCTTCCAGCTGAAATTCAAAGTCTTGTTGCACATAGGACTTTGCTGCACGTCAGGCAGCAATTAGATGAACCACAAAACATGCTCCAGCTGAGTGAATCCAACAAACTAAAGACTTGCCTGGAATTTCAAAGGAGAGTTGCTGGGATGAAAATGGAAGGTTGCAGGGTAAAAACAGAGTTCAGTGTCTTGTGCAGGATTATACCTACCCATCTGCCAGGAAAATGGGTGGGACTATGGGCTATAGTTAAGCAATAGCAGCCTTCCTCACATTGTGTACCTTGGAGTTTTCCTGGGAATCTTTAGAGCTGCAAAACCTTTGTAAAAGCTGTGCAGTTTCTTGAGGTTGTTGCAGTATGTAGCATAGGAACATAAATACAGTAGTAAATATAGATACTGGACAATGGCAGGTGCCAAAGGTAGATTTTTATTTACTGAATATTAAAATGTTTCTTTCAGCTTTAAAGATTTATTTTTTTTTCTTTTTAACTTCAGTTACATTCCCCTGATTGCCGCCAAATCGTTAATACTGTCTTAGGAAGGAGAAAAAAAAAATCAAGCGAAGGATTGCTGAAGAAGAAACATTTAATGTGAATTAGTTTGTTTGCTTTTATTTTTAGTTTGTTTGCCACCAGGGAAATGTAAAACATCACCTCTGAGTTGCGACCATTTTGCCATTATGGTTTTGGGATTTTGTCTACATACCATATCATAGTGGGTTGAACCAGGGACAGTCAGGTTAGGAGGATATTTAAAAACTTGGCCTTCATTTGTATGAAAATGAGGGGGCCATAATCTAGTAGTTGTCTCTCATAAGCTAGGATCTTAAAAGTTCAATTTGGGTTACATTTTCAGAATTCCTACCCTCATAGTCCCACTCCTTGATGGAATAAGGGTTGGCCGGTTGAGAGGCTTCTTGGTAGGGTAGCTCAGATGTTCTAATCAGCAGAACCCTATAAGTAGCTGGGTGGGAAAGGAGTTGGGGAATCACTGTTCAAAAGGTAGTGAGTACTAGTGGGTGGAGGTTTGTACATCTTATGGAATCTGATACCCTCACTGGAAATGGAGGGAGAAAACTGTTGGATCCCAGAAGTTCCTACCTCTTTGCAATGGATCAAGTGGTAACAAAAGGGCCTTAACTGGTCACCTTGCTTTTTAACGTTAACCAATAAGAAATGTCTGTGCCATTGCTTTGTGCAAGTTGTTGTGTAACACAGGCATCTGACAAATATGGCAAAAAATAATTCTGAATTTGACTCTTAGTTTGTTTCTTAAAAATATTGCTTGTTTTCAGGCAGAGAAGTAAAGACTTTTTTTTTCCATTTTTTTTTTTTTTTCTTCAGTGAACTTGCTGATGCTATATAATTTTGTTGTGAGGCCCAAAATCATGCATGTCTTTCAGCTACATTGGCCAAAGAATAAACATTTATTACCTATTGTGGTGGACTGTATTCTTTAATTCTTCTCCTTGGACACCCCCTTGTCACAGGGGAGAAGCTTGGTGCCCTAATGAGGTTGTGAGCTGTGCTGGCGATGGTTATGCCTCGGTAGGGTCTCCCATGCTAGTCAGGTCTCAGCTGAAGGGTCAGACAAAGTGTGTTCACGGGCAGGATGGGCTCGCCAGCCTCCTGGAAACCATCCTAGGAGAAGGACAACTCTAACTCCAAACCCGGGCAGATGGAGCTCGCTTAGCCCTGTAAGGCCATCCATCTAAGAGAAGGATGCTCTAACTAAACCTACATCCTGAGGACTTCGTTGCCACCGTCCAAGCTTGCTAGGCCCTGGCAGATGAACCTTAGGACCAAAGGGTTCGGCCGGTTCCATGCACGCTGCACCTCACCTAAAAAGTCCACTGCGCAGGCTCGAAGGACTAACCCACATTTGCAAAGCCCTGCAGTGACAGGCAAGGGACGAAACAGCAGGTGATAAGGTGCACTGGAAGCTGCAGACTCAACCCTGCATGCAGGCGGTTCAGGACATTGGTCGCTCAAGACTAACCCGGAGATGACAGTCTAGTTCGGCAGCATCCTGAATGACCAAGCTTCGCCAATACCACCTATGAAGACTTTCCACTGCACCTTTTACAACTGGACTTGCCTATCTCACATGCCTTTTTAGCCATCAACGCACTTGCAGTGAGCGTGGGTAGAGCCCTTCCCAAATCTCTGTTCACGAAGCCCAGCCATGATGATGATGATTCTTTAATTCCTATATTTAAGATAAATATGGAAATACTTGCCATTCATTATAGTTCTGCTATAGGGATTAAACCACTCTGATGTACAGTGGTGATTTTAAAAAACAGAGATGAAATGTTAAACCCAAAAAATACAGTGCAAAATACATGAGTTTTAAAAGTGGTTTTACACAAGCAGATCATTTGAAAGGTAATAGCCTTGACTTGATGATTAGATGTAAAGTAATTTAGAAGCCTATTTTCACTCTCTTATAAAACTATACTAAGACTAATCTGTATCCCAGACATGATTAATTTCTGTCTGTGAAGACATGAACAAACAGTGAAAATTTATTCAAATATATTTTCCCTGCAATTTTGTACGTCAGTAGGAAGTATCTGGAAATTAGATCATCTTCCTTGATCTTGACATGTGCTGAAAGGACAATATGCCTCCGTATGTGAGGGGCAGACCAGGGTACAGTGCTCTGCCTAGTGGGTAAAAGACATGATAAACTACTGCTTGTGATTTAGAATAACTTCCTACAGTACCAATAGCTTTCTTCTGTCTTACAGAATTCAAAAATAGCTGAGTTGAGGACTATCTTTGGTGGGCAGCAGGGAATACCTTAATGCACTCCACATTCAAGTCATATGCTCTTACTGTAAGCAAGAAGTAACGTTTGCAAGCTGAAACTTAATACAAAAAATGTCTAGGTTAATTGAGGTGGCAAATAGTGTTACTCGGCGTCTGACCATTGCCTAATAGCAGTCTCCTGTTTGCAAACTCCTTAAGATAGTTTTCCTTAATCTGATTTACATTCTGGGTGTTGTAAAGCCTTTTCATTGCCATACAAAGGTGGAAGCAGAGCATGCGATACATGCTCAAATGTCTCCATGTTGAAGAGATGCGAGTGATCTTTAGTAACATACATGCTCACAAGAAGCAGTTGGAATTTATTTCCAAAACATTAAATATATGTATTTAAGGAATGCAGGAATACAGCTAAGCTAATCTTCATTATGGAAGTCTAAGAAATCTCTTGAAAACCATAGGAGTTAACTTTGCTGACTGTCAATATCTACTGTCTAAGAGGTATAAACGCCAAGTTCCTGCATGAGGGGAATGTAGTTACTCTCCACTGACGATGCAATATCAAATTGGCCTTTCTGTAGTCATTATATGCCAGGTGCTTTGGGCTACACCACCGTTGTCAAGGCCTGTTGTGGCCATAGAAATTCAATCCATGTGCTTTTTAATTTTCATTATCTCTTCTCTTCAAACAGGTGATGCTGAAAGGCATGTTGGTTTCTGGAGGCAGGAAAGAGGGGGCACTGGTATTTGGGTTTGGTTTGGGTTTGTTTCAGAAAAGGTCAGAAACTTAGCTATTTAATAGTTCAGATTTTGAAGACTGATAGGAAAGCAAGGTTGTTTGCTCTTTCCCAGGTTAATATAAGAAAAAGTTCATAGCTGTGTTTCAGGAAGCTCTTTTGGTAACTGTTTTCCTCCCATTTATAAAGAATTCCCAGAGGGGAGTGTAGGGTGTTTTTTTTCCTTTAATAAGTTACAGCTAGCCATCAGAAAAGTGTTATTCTTAGGTTTTTGTTGTATTTTGTTTTATTTGAAGTGATTTTAATGCAGCATTATTCTCCAGGAGGCCTTTGATGCAATTCTGGCTTTCATTTCCGTATTTTCTAATGGACTTCCATGGTATTCATGGTGACAGTCACTGATACTCCATTAGTACTGCAGCATAATGTAGCAAAATATATTTTTATTTCTCTAGTAATATTACCTGCTATATGCTGTGGCTCATTACAGCTATTTTAAGATGCTATGTTACTTGCAAAATGTTTTCCATTAGTGATCTTTCTACTTCAGGTGTTATTTTATTTATCAGAACTCATTTAGTGGTTAAACATATGGTTTAAATTTTTAGTTCCATTTCTGGATTTGCAACTGACTTGCTTTGCATCTTTAATGTTTTATTTCCTGAAACTACATGTTTCCTCTTTTTCTGGTGTAGATAACCTTTATCTGCCTTTCACACAGCCAAATCTGATCTTAATAGCCATCAAAGCTCTGAGGAATTCAATAGAAGATACTAAGAAAAATAAAGTATTGTGATGACAATTAAATCAGAGGTGGCTATTACCAGTAATTTTGATTTAGTTCCTTATGAAGTTTGTGTTCTTTCCTCAAACAATCTTCATTTTGTTAAAAGCCCTGTAGGGAAATATTGATTGTTGCACTTCATTTTACGTTTTGTTGATGATGTGAATCTACTTTCAATGATCTGAAATAATATTTAGGTTTTGGAGTCCACATAGGTTTCATTTCCCAAAGTGAAGTTTCGTAAACAAAATAAAATGTCAAGAAAGGTGTGCACCTGGGTGTTCCGATGAAACAGTCAGGGAATGAAACCCAGTAGAGTCTCACTGCCCAGTAAAATAGACCTGAGTTTTCAGTCTTCTAATACTGCTGTTAGTTCAATATTAGAAGTAAAATCCAGCTTTGCCTCATGATTGAACAACAAAGAGCTGTGTAAGATTGATTTTTTTTTTTTTTTTT